>JABCKG010000004.1:0-146068 GCA_018851835.1 Hypsizygus ulmarius | reverse complement strand
ATCCTCATGCTCCCTCTTGAGAGATGTCTCATCGCTTGGAGCTGCGGCTGCAGCGGCCGCCTGAGCTTTCAACCACTTCCGCTTCTTGCCTTTCTTCTCCTTGCGTCGCTCGCGCTCTTCCTTCTTGTCTGCTTTCACGCTCCAAGCAGAATTTTCCTTCCGCTTCTCTGCACGAGCTGCCCGCCGCTTTTCCCGCTCGTTGTCTCGTGCAGTCGCTTCTGCCGCTCCAGCGGCAACTCTTTTTGCCTCTTGAGCTTTGTCTGCATAGGCATATGTATCCCACTGTCATGGAAAATGAGCATTTCGAATAGCATGGGGGCATGTGCTGCGACATACGTCAACTTGTGCATCCTCCCATCCATCACGGTTTGCGTCCTTCAATTCTGGCATGCGGGGAAGTCGCAACAGCCCGAAGCTCTTGCCAACGCCAATGAGGTCGAGATCTTTGACGCGGAATATGTAGGATGCCTCGTGTTTGGAGTAGGCACGTACGAAGGACACGAATGCTTTTGCTGCCTGTGGGATGCCTTCGTATCAATGATGCCAACTTTCGAAATCCTTCACTACTGACCTGGTCATGAATACCACGATCAGTCAGAAGCGTTGTGCGGATTCGCGTCAGGAAATCTTGGACTTGCGGATCCTCGGGACGGTCGTCTTCATTCTCGGGGGGTGAGGTGATCAAGCTGTGTTCATCGAGGTAAGCGTGCTCTTTTAAAGGAATCTTGCGAATCGACATGAAGTCTAGCGATCATATCAGTACTCAGCGAGCTGGCAGACTTTCTAGTTATTGTCTTACCAACATATTCAGCCTCTCTTCCAACAAGAAGCACCCACGCTCTGCCGCTCCGCCCTGCCCTGGCAGTTCGACCACATCGATGTGAGAAGGCCTTGGGGTCGGATGGCGGGTCAAACTGAATAACGACGTCTACATGTGGCAAGTCAAGGCCACGAGCTGCAACGTCTGTTGCTAGTAGGATGGAGGGAGATGACGGCGTCGAAAGTGCGGACGAGAAGGCAGCTAATGTACGAGTCCGAGATGCAGGCGGAAGATTACCATGAAGTGAATATAGGGTGACGGTTGAAGGTAATATGCTGGGAAGAACCTGAAGAAAACTGAGGTTGAGTTGCTGAACCGGAGAGCCTGAGGACCTACTCTATAAAAATAATCAACACATGCACAGGTCGCAAAGTAGACGATAAACTGTGATGATTCATTCTTTGTAATCTCGTGGGAGACGATGCGCGACAGTTGAAGGAGTTTTTCTGATGTGCGACATCGGAGGTATAGATTTTCTAGACTACAACAAAATTATGTTAAGCACGTTAACAAGTAAGAATTTGCCAAAGGCTTACTTCGCGGGTATTCTCCTTTCCTCCACGATCTCCCCGCGTTTTCGTTTGCCATCTTCCGTACTGTGGCTAATCTTTTTCGATTGGACTTTCACAACAATCCGCGCTGGGTTACGCAGGCCAACACGAACCAGCTCCGAAAGGGCATCGGCATCAGTCATTGTTGCACTGAATAGACCGGTTCGACGCTGTTTAGGAAGATGGGTAAGGATACGTGTCAATGCAACTTGGAATCCTAAATCAAGCAGACTTCATAAAGGCATCAGCTCTAAAATCTCCTTTTTCCCTGGACACTTACCGATCAGCTTCATCCAGTACCAGGACTTCTAGTTCACGAGCGCTGACTACTCCTTTGCCTTTGCCCAAAAGAAACTCTTCAACTCGACCAGGTGTTCCGATCACTATATCGGCACCCGTTGAGATGAACCGTTGAATGTCTTGGGATGGTGATGATTGTGTTGAAGATATAAGCAAGAGCGGAGGAGGGTATGCGGCTTCGGGCGAGGGCGAAGGTGACGGTGTTGAGGAGGAAGGATTGAGGTGATCGTCCGGCTGCGCAGAAAGGAAAAGCGAGAATATCGAGTGGATTTGTGTCGCTAGCTCTCTAGGGATGACTATATAGCAAGTTCTGAGAGAAGACTTGAAGTTAACATACCGTGTAGGGCTAATGATTAATGCCCCAACCTCACTCTTTTGAAGTTTGTTTTCTCTCCGAACCAGCCGTTCCAGTATTGGTATGACGAACGCCAACGTTTTTCCTGATCCTGTCACCGCTTCAACAACGACATCCTTGTGCTTCATAAAAAGCGGAATTGTAGATGCTTGGACTGGTGTCATTTGTGTATGGCCCATAGACTGTATAACGTCCAAACTGTGGAGGAAATTTTTGGTTAAAGATATTTATATATCAGAGATGATTAACGACATACACCCATGGCGTGAGCGGTGTAGGCAGCGATGACCAGGAGCCTGCAAAGGCAGTAGAAGTCGACATGGATGGGCGGTCCTTGTCAAACGGATACTATGCCTCTGATTGTACTCATCCAAAACCCGACCGCATAAGACCAGGAAATATCTCGATCACTTTCGATCGCACGTGTTGGTGCAATGCACTGCAGGGACTGAGTGCAGTCAGTCTCAAACTGAGCATGCACGACGACAATAACGTTCCACTGCAGCTTCCCATTGGAGATTCTACATAAAGAAAACAACGATACATTTACAATTCCGATGTACACAGGTAGAACCCAGCTCTAACAATCTATCAAAATGCATGAGACGATACAGAAAACCGTTTGAATGTATATCTGAAGAGAAATTATCAAGTGAGTAACGCGGTGTATGCCTCGGTGGAGGACACATACCCGAGGAACGCGAGATCTTTGCTAGTCTCGTTTGATAAAGCAGACTTCTCCTCGTCTGCTTGGTCTATCTCGTCTGTCGGGAAGTACGAGGTATCTGTGATCGATCTCAAATGAGGCACAAATGGTGCGTCGATCTGGCGGATTGTGTCCCAGTCCACACCATAGAAAAAAGGATGGGGTTTCATCTGGTCGAAAGTCAACCGCTGATCCGCGGATGTAATCAAGCTAGAAGGACGAAGTTCAGACTGCGGAATGTTGTATATATTTAAGACATTCGTACTGTGTTATGAGATGTTCAGACTCTCGGCTTAGGTGGACATCATCAGGGAAGAGGAGGTATTGAGGCCATTGCATGATCTTCTGGTATGTTTCATGTGTGGAATCCGAGCAAAAAGGAGGGTATCCAACTAAGCACTCAAACATGATTGCGCCAAGGGACCACCAGTCACATTCTTTGCCGTACCCCTTTTGAATAAATATTTCGGGGGCAATGTAATCAGGAGTCCCGACTGTCGAATACGCCTACGATTTTGAATCAAAAACTGTGTCCTGTGACGGGAAGCTGAAGCACCCACAAGTTTCCGGCGATTGGCCTTCCATGTTGCAATCTGGTCCTTATTCGACATGGTCAAGTTAATGGAGTTGACCATAACACTATTTCGGGCTGCTTGGGCGGTGGCTGTTGGGGATATAGCACCATTCGCAGAGTCGAGCAGTCGTTGATAGTAACTCGAGTCATGCTTTTTCTGAAATCCGGTCGAAAGCCCAAAATCGCTGAGCTTTACATGCCCATCCTTGTCGCTGCAGCAGTATTTCAATAACAGCCCCGAATGCCATGCGAGAAACCTCACATCAGAATATTGTCTGGCTTGATGTCACTGGGAACAAAGTTTTAGTGTCATGAAGACTTGTGTAGAGAACTCCTTCGTTGCATGGCATACCGGTGGATGAAACCAAGCTTGTGAACCGCTTCGATAGCGAGCACACACTCAGCGATGTAGAATCTTGTAACGTCCTCCGAAAAAGTGTCGTACTTGATTAACATCGTCATGAGATCCCCACCCGGCAGGAACTCCATGATTAGATAGAGGTATGACGGATCCTGGAATGAATAAAACAGCTGCACAACCCAAGGAGAGTCTGACTCCGCGAGGACGTCCCGTTCTGCCCGCACATGAGCCAACTGAACATCATCCTCAACAATGAGCTTTTTGTGAAGATAGAAAGTAAGGCCACCTGGTCTTTCTTCAACATCTCCTCCTTCTTCAAAGTCTTCATCGCGTATATCTTTCCTGTGTCTGTTTTCTGAACTAATCGAACCTGAGAATAATCAATTAGTGCTGGCATTCCAACATGCATAGCCTGAATCGACTCACCTCTCCAAATGCACCCTTTCCTATGACCTTAACTGTCCTGAAGTCATCTAAGCCTAGCTTCGTCCTCCGCAGACGGAGGTACGTTGACTCCTTTTTTCCTAGTTGGAGCAGTTGCCTCTGCTTGCGCTCGTCTGAGATCAGAACCTCTCCTTGAAGTCTGCGTTCAAGCTCGACGCGTCTACAGTGGGTGCTTCATGAGCAAAAGGGAAATGTATTTTTAGAAGCTCCACACTGAAGGCATACCTCGAATTGCGTTCTATTGCGGACTCTACTGCAACTTTGTAATAGTGCTCAAGTTTGAGCTGTGCGCTCTTGGCTCTAGGTACAGCTTCATCCGAGAATGCTGCAGTGGTCCTGTCGAAATACACGTCTTGAAAAAATGCTGTCAATATTCTCTGGACTAGATGCAAACAAAACGGGAGCTCACAGTCTGCTGATCTGGCTAGCTGTGAAACCTGTTGTGTCTGTGGACCCCGCACCGATGACGATGACTGTGCCACAGGATTCCGAACTGGATTGACCATAAAGTAAGTACCAGAGCACTGTGTAGTGTGTGTACTATGGATCGGGGCGGACGGGCTTACGCCGGCGCTTAGCGGCTTCCAAAGCGCCAACTATGGCTTGATCACGACCAAATCAAGCTCCCCTCCGGGGCCCTGTTACTGGGGTAACTGCCCTGCCAACGTTACTATAAAAGTGGTCAAACTCAGTAGGGGAAATAGTATACGTACATACAACAGAAGATGGCTGCATAAATACTAGAGACAGGCAAGTGGTATGTAGTACAAGTACAAATATAGATAGGGATACAGCAGTAATACAACAGACTAACACTTCCATCCGTGGTATTATGATTCGATTAAGTACATATTCAAGTCTTTATCGTGCGGTCATTGACTGTTTCCTGTGAGCTGCTGTTCCGATGGAGCCCATCGGAGTGGTGCCAGTATATGGACTTGGCTGGGCATGAGATGGGCACAGAGGGAAATGAGATGCATTCATCGATTGTGGGCTGGCGGATCGGGATAGGATTGGGGTAGGTAGGCCGATTCACGATTAGGGGTGGAATCGGACGGATAAACTGACAACTGAAAGCGACGCTGCTGGTGGTGTAGGGTTTGGGAGCCATATACATTTTGTTGACGATGTCGATATGTCCTACGCCGACAAGAGTATATAAATGAGTTTGGATCTTTCACAGCAGGTGATGATTGCCTACGAGTGGGACTCTCTGGGATGCATAGACATTGGTGTCGAGATATGAGCAGAGACTGCAGGGCTAGTGGCCAGCGATCAGACAATAGGTAAATAGTGGCAATCTAAAGAGTATAACATCCGTACTTGTAAAGAGCGTTAGCAGTGAAGGATTGTGGTCCTTGTTCTTGCTGGGACATGACGCGTTTATCGTAAGCCACGGAAGGGTTGAGTTCCATACGAGGGACTGGATGTCTCGATCCGAGGTAAAAGGTGGGTATATTTGGAGCCTGCGCAGGTCCAGACACGCATTCAGAAGTCGGTCGTTGTCCAAGACGATAGTCGGCTGAACGAGGCGGTGGAGGAAGGGACTGATGGGGCGGCCGAGGACGCTGAAGCCCTTCAGCATAAGCTTCTGATCGTTCTCGATAAGTCCCTCCCTGCATCTGTGGTGACGAGGGACGCATGCGTGCGGTTAAGGAATTAGACGAACCAAGAGGAAGGGAGAGAGAAGCAGGGGTCGGAGATGCCAAAGGTGACGGTGGAGTTGAATCCGACGGGTTGTATGTCATTCTCAGCAACCCATCGTTGGGAGGCTCGACCGCAGCGAATGGCGGCGGAGGTACTGAGCCGTATTCGTCGTCGTCGTCGTCGTCAAGAGGAATGCCATGATGTGTCTGCATGCTATCTGAGGATAAATCCGACACGGCGTCAGAACCATTGTGATACTGTAGAGCTAGTGTTGCTCCAGTTCTACTGTTCGTCGACTGGTCAGATTCTGTCTTTTGTAGCCAGCTTGGGCTGCGCTTTACATCATATCGATCAGATCCCACACTGGATTTTCCTCGCTTATGGATCCGTAAAGGTGCGATCGCCACTGGCTGAGCTACAGTCACTTTGATACCTTCATGTTGCTGGCGGATTGGCTGCTCAGAGGACGATCCCGCAACTTGACTCGGCTGGCCTATCGAGTGATCAACACCGGAAGCGGTTACCGCCTGGGCAGCCGCCTCGAAGGCAGCTTCATTCCATTCTTCCCACTCTGCGTTTTCTAATTCGAGTTGAACTGGTGTTTGCTGCTCGTTGATTGAAAGCAACAGGGCTTCGGAGACTTTCCGATCGAATTCCCGTTCCGAGTAAGCGGGAGGAGGCGGAGGTAGTTCTTCGTCGTTCATGAAATGGGCGCGATAAGTGATCTTGGTGGTGAACAAGAGGAAAACCCTTGTTAAGGAAACATGGTCGATGGAATTGTCAGCGGCCGTGGTTTGTGGGGCTGTTGTTGCAGCGCTATCCAGGCACAAATGATCTTGATGTGCCTGTGGCGCGCCGAGCAGTTGGATATGTACAGTCCTCCACATCTCGAAAGGTAAACAAAGCGTGTTCATCGTCAACGCCAGACGGAATACACAAACATACTATGTGTATAGGTATGTACATGCTAAATTACTGCACGTTCCGGGTGGCTTTTCACCAGGTTGGCGCAATTTCCGAGCATGGCCGCCTTGCACAGGTTCATTCATGGTCGCCAGACCAGAAGGAGCACGTTTCTAACGTTTCCAATTTGAAAGCTAGACGAACTTGCCGTGGTTGTTGTAGCGACGGGTTGGCCTGCTGTGCGACCCAAGCGCCGTGTATCGGTCAGAAATATGACGTCACAGCATGCTCTAGCAGCCAGGTGGCCAACAAATAGCCACTGTCAATGAAAACAGACGGTGCAAGCATGGCTTACACTTCAATGTCTTCTAAATTTGTGCCCTGTCAATGCGTGAGTTACAATTTAACTGCCAAAGGGAGAACACTCACTAGTTTCGGAAGCCGTAAATATACATCGGTTCCTGCAAAATAATGGTTAAACCCTGGTTGGTCTTCTTGCAGCACAAAGTTTCTCACCCCAACCATCCAACGAAACTAGCTCTAATGACCCTCCAAAGTATCTACAAAGTCAATTGGCATCAACTACAAAAGTCACCTCAGCACGCACGTTGCAAAAATGTTGCTCATAGGTAACCCGATCCCAATTCTTGGGTGTGATCCGACACCGGCCTCCCTCTCGGGATCCTCGGTGCTATGCTCAGCCTCTTGTCCAATTTGCGAGCCATAATCGACCTGCCACCTCCCAACCTGTTCGCCAACCGTAGCACGTATTCCCTCGGGACGGGAACTAAACGAACGTAAAACACCCAAACGGGTATCATCCATTCGAATAGTGTTCCGAACATGAGAGAAAGAAAAGAGATCTGAAGGTGTTTTGATTTGATTTTTGAGTGTATCGAGTCCGCCGCCTGCATCAAAGATGAAGATTCCATTAATAGTAAGAAAAAGGTCGAACTAACCTTGATCAGATATCCGGATTCCAATATCATTTTCCCCTGATACGATAGTGGCTTGTATGGCCGGAAGTAAGGGTGAGTCGTGGTGCTTCACAACAGTTGCGCGCATTGACTAGAAAACTTAGCTGCGCTTCCAGAGAAGATTAGAGTATATTGGGCTCTTACATTTTTCAGCAGCTCAAAAACGATGTACCTGCAAAATATAGTGTCAGAAAAAAATAATGATCAGACTATGGCTACGGACTCCAGATGTTCCCTTATATATGCAAATTTAGTGTCCAAATGTCCATCAATTGTCACCTCTGGCCATCTTGTCCCTCGAACTCCACCTGCGTAGTGGTCTTCAACCCCAAACGGTCGTGCTCTGAGCAGCTTGACGCATTTCTCGATACTTTGCTTGACATTGAGCCCAGTGAATATGATCCCTACATGAGGTTCTGCAGATAATTCCTTGTGCGTGCCGGCATACGTTTCCGAAAGGGCAATGTGATGTTCGGTGAGAACGCGTCGAGATATCCGTGAAACCAGCATTCGGCGCATAAATGAATCCAATCTTTCAGGAGGGAGATACGGCGACGAAAGCGAGAGACCAAGAGAGAGACTAGGGATCACAGTTGCACTGCGCAGGGATGAGCGTATAGCGTGGAAGAAAACGTGACTTGCGTACTGTTCATCGAGCTTCTCGGCCAAGAAACGACAGAACTCCTTATTCTCAGCTAAGGTCGTGATAGGCGGGTATTTTCGAAATCTGGGAACATAAACATTGTTCATGGGAAATTTAATCAATTCAGAAGACTAAGCTTACTGCTCAAATGCTGACCAGTACAGCTGCGAGTAAAACTGGTGAGACAAGTATGGTTAGACCTTCTAGCGAGAGGACACACCTCGTAAACTTTGGCAACACCCTCTTGAGTTACGACAATATATGGTAGGACTTGCAGATCACGCAGTCTGTGTGCAATTCGGACCGGTAATTCGGTACGAACGTAGTTGGCGCTCTGTCAAATCTAGCTTTAACGAACCACCAGCACGTCACCGAAAAAGCGAATAAACCTTGATGAGGCGGTCCTTGTCCAAGGAACGGCCAAAGAACACCTGGACGTAAGTCAGTCATAGCCTCACAGGAAAGCCAACAACGGACAAGCTGTCTCAAAGTCAGCCGTTTGGTTTGTTTGGAGGCGTATAGTTCCAGTTGTTTATTTTGATAGAAATGAGAAGCCGCGGATTCGCTCCGAGTGCCAAAGTGGCGAAGAGGTCTTGGGAAGGATCGAATGGCTGCGCTAATAGTGAACATTCTGGTACCGAAGAGAGAGCATTGACGTGTAGTTCGTGTCAGTCGTCTTGTCGTTCGTGGTACGCGGTGCGCGATTATGGGAGCATCAACGTCAGTATATTGGGTACACAGAAGCTCCAGAACGAGGCAGTGGGAGTCAGAGACCCACAGCTGACGGGTTTGTCGGCCGAGCTAACACAATCACGTGCACGGAACAGAATGCCGGCACTCGGGCCGTCGAGCCGCGAGAGTTGACAAAATTGCGGCAGTCTTTCCTCAGTGAACAGCAAGTAGTCTACTTACGGTCGGTAACAAATGACTTGACGATGAAGGGTGCTCACTATACCTCGAATTTCATCTCGTGTAAGGTGTTAAAGTATCCCTTCAGATCGCAAAGCACCCATGATCAAATACGCTGACCTACGGTCTCTGTCAACGCCTAACCAATCACCTCGCTTCTTTTCAGGAATGTCTTCATCTCCATATACATAGATGTCCTCCTCTGCTTTATCTGGAGAATGTTGCGAAGATTCCTGAGTAACCTTCTCCAGTTCTTCACGGTCCCATAGGACGTCTTCCCATTGTGTATCACTGATCGTCACTGCGACAGTCTTCGCATCCCTAACATTGGGCAACACAGATGTCAACAGGTTTGACAGGAGTTCAGAGGTACCATCGGCGATGGGTGAATGAAGGACAGGAAGCGGGAGATATTCCGCCTTTCAGAAATATCAATTGAGATACTGAAAATATAGAACAGAGCTTTTGTACCTCAAGAAGCATACCCTTGATACCACCACCAGCCAAAATTACATTTCCCACCCGGACGAGCCAGTCGCTTCCTATCGCAAAAATATGACCTTCGATGAGCAGTTGTTGCCCACCTGCTTGACCTCTTTGAGGTACACTCGACGCCGATTGTCTTACAGACACCCATCGTGCTTTCAGCTGCGCAAGGAGTTGTTCGAGAGCGCCGGGAGGACGCAACGTCAGAAACGTGGTCCGAAAGTGTGTTGGACTTTGTAGATATGCAGTCTCTTGGCCTGGAGGGGCAGCTGCAAGGACATCCGCCCGCGTTGGCGCCAGAGGATCCTCAAGAAGAACGAATACATTTTCATCCATGGTAAGGGCACACATTGTCCTTTCTGATGGTATCTGGAAGCCGGGTGTTTGGCCTAACGTTGATCGATATGACCTAACAGAAAGATTCCATTTGCCTCTGTACTGCCCCTAAGCATCGATTAGTATGGACTGCAGAAAAAGTAAGATTCCGCCTACGTTATGATTGAGGGCAATGTTGTCGCGAACTAGTTGAAGGCCAGACGTAGGTGCGTTGACCCAACGAGCGAGTCTTTTGAGAAAATGTCAATGACTAATTTCCAGAATGACAGCTTGGCTCTACCCAGTGAAACCCATTACATTCACTTGGATTTACAAGAGGCACAGCAGGGAGCAAGCAGTGGGTTGGAGTAAAACTGCCAATATACCACCGGCCCGATCTCGCGTGACAAAACGCGTGGCGTCACGGTCACGCGATCATTGCGGTTGGACCTTGCACTGGCAAGGACCTTGCCGGTCAATTGCTGGCCATCTGAACTTTCCTCGACTTTACTCCAGCTCTTCCTCGATGCCACCAAAACGCAAGGCATCTGCACCTTCTCTGGAACCCCTAGCGAAACGAAGAGCGTGGTCCGACGGTCTTCCGTCCGTGGAGACACAGCCAATTCAGAGAGAGTCTCCAAACTCAAGCCTCGAAACTTCTCCGCACAAAAGAATCAGGACGTATGGGCGAACTAGGGGTCTTGCACGAAATTTCAACCAGTCAGCTGACTCGCTGAAAGAGAATGCAGGCAGGGACGACGAAGACGAGGCAGACAAGGAAAGCAGCGACGACGAGCTTATCCTTTCGCCTTCAAAACGAGAAACAAAGCGGAATCCACGGCCACGACAAGCCGTAAAATGGTGCTCTGCCTCCGCAGATAATGCTAATTTGCCAATCATGACACGTTCAACCAGAAGCAAAGCCATTGAGCGCACTGTGACGCCGACACGGAAGCAACCGAAACGAGGACACTTACAGATAGAACTTTTAACGTCACCGGCGAAGAGAGGAAAAACGACGTCACATCGACAAGAAGGCGATTGTCATAATGTGGAAGATCAAAGCGAGGAATCCGACGACTCACTCTCTCCCTCGAAATACGTATCAGCTCGTGCGACCCACAGCGTCGCGTCTCCCCGAAGGAAATCAAACCCTATGGCATCCCAGAAGGAAGATGCTGCTCATGAAAAGAACGCTATGAATCTTGGAATGCGAGATGATGTGGTATCCAACATGAAACAGGTCAGGCGGACTACTCGCGTTACTCGAGCCAGTCCATCCAAACAGCCTCTCCGAAGGCAACCAAAACGCAGCGCTGAACACTCGGACGATGAATCAGATAGCCTATCCCCTCCACCATCCCCGACGAAGAAACAGAAGATTGCTGTGCTTCTCGAAAGACATGCTACATCTCAATCAGCGTCAACGATACACCAGTCGAAACTTAACGCCATTCCTCCATCATCGCCAATACCACGTTTGAAGTTCGACTCAGTAGTCGTACTTCCCTTATTCAGTAAGGGTCAGTCGCCCAGCCTACCCAACGGTGTGGATTCGAGGCCGGCAACTCCTTTCATTCCAATACCAGTAGCAGTGCCTGCATTGCCTTTAGATGTGGCTCTTGTAACGCCACGTGCGTCGGCAAGCAAGAAAACAAGGAGAACGCTTCTATCCCCAACTCGCGCGGCTCCTGAAATTGCTCCACACCTAAACTCATGCCTGAATGCTCAGAAACGAGCGATTCTGCGGTGCCTGCAGAAACCTCCAGAAATAGTGGATGGCAATGAAGATGACGAGGAGCCTTCAACCAATGCAATAGCCTTCCAGCAACTCACCAGTATTCTCGCTGGATCGGTCACTCGTGGTGAAGGAAACAGCTGTCTTCTTCTTGGACCAAGAGGCAGCGGAAAGACTCGAGTAAGATCCACAAGCTAGGAAATTTACTCTCGGCTGACACACTTACTGTCCAGCTTGTTGAACGATCTCTGGGGCACTTATCAGAGAAGAACCCAATTATCCTACGTCTCTCGGGTTGGACGCAACACTCTGATCGCCTTGCATTGCGCGAGGTTGCCCATCAACTTAGCGGACAGACTGGCAGCTCTTTTATCTCTCAGATTGAAAATAGGCCTCCTGGCGAAGATGTAGATGGTGATGATGTGGTCGACATCAACCCCTTCCTCGATGTTCCAGAGTCGTCCAAATTATCTCTGCCTCCAGCTTCACACCTTCCAGCCCTAATATCTATCCTACCTACCCTTGGGCGGCCTACTATCGTCATATTGGATGGGTTCGACCTGTTTGCACTTCACCCACGGCAATCTCTGCTATACTGTCTTCTGGACACGGCCCAGAGCTGTCGTGCTACTGTGGGAAGCAAAGGTCTAGCCATAATTGGGATTACAAGCCGTATCGACACAATCACTATTCTGGAAAAACGAGTCAAAAGCCGTTTCTCGGGGAGAGTGCTGAGAACAGCACCTCCACAGAGGCTGCAGAACTGGGAAAATTTCTTCAAGGGAGTGTGCTCCTCTACGATTCAGGATGCCAATCTCGAGGAACATGCAATCGAAGAATGGAATGCGCTGTGGGAGGCTGCGGTCGATAAGTTTCTTCTGGACCAAGATGTGCAGACAACCTTGAACGAAACGTTTAGTATAACTCGAGATATCAGAATGCTCAGCAGAATATTGGTTGGTCATCTGTTTAAATCTCCATATCAAAATCTCACTGTTTTCTATTTAGCTATCGCTCACTCTCCAACTCAGCCCCAACTGCCCCTTCCCTTCAGCGTCACAATTCATGTCCGCGGCTGTGGCTCAGCGCGCTCGGCCTCGGTTCCCTCTCCTCTATGCCCTTCCGTATCCTGAAATGTGTCTACTTATTGCAAGCGTCCACGCGGATACAGCTGGACATGCCCACTTTACATTTGAAATGCTACACGAGTATTTCCGCGATCAAGTTCGTGCGTCGACTTCGGCCCCTGTCCAAGTGAATGGAGGCAGTATCGGAATGGTTCGATGTAGTCGACAGGTCCTCATGACTGTATTTGTCCATTATCTCCCGCGACTTTTATGCAATGACTGACTTCCTTGACAGGCGTTTGAAGAGCTCATCACGAAGAAAGTCTTCGTCTCTGTGAATGCTTTTGCTGCTAGCATCGGGAAGGAGTTTGTCAAACACCGTTCTGTCATTGACAGAGATGATGTGAAGAAGGCAATTGATAAAATGGGACAGGTTAATCTCAGGAAATGGCTCACAAAAGCACAATAAGTTGTACCTGTTCATGCTATAGTTATTTCGTGTGCAACGTGAATGACATACGTTGTATGGTACTGGTAATATGTAAGAACTTCTCGCGCCCTTATCAATTAATTATGAGGACGATAGAATGATCGTGGATGTTACCAGAGCTCGACGGCTGAAAATGAAATCGAAGGTGCGTCGTGAGACAATGTTGCCAGTCAGTTTATCGGCGAATTTCTGCGTTTTGGAGAATGCAAGTAATAGAAACACATCTCAATCAACATGCCACACCAACAAAGTTGCTGTAGGTGGCTTAGTCTCAACATTTCCAAGGAACAACACGCAACCTACCGCTTGTCATCACGTTCCGCCCAACCACCCTCCTCCCAGAAGGATATCAATCCATCGCCATTAACACTGTTATGCTGACTGAAAGTCCGATCTTCGTTGTTGGCAGGTATGAAAGTTTCCCCGTCACTGCGGAAGATATCCACACCAAGCAGGCTAAGGTCAAACTCGGCAGATTCATCCTTTGTGAAACTGTCTTCGCTGGCCTGTCCAGAACCCTGCGTCTCAATCTTGGCCTGTCCTTCCTTGAACGACGGAAGCCGAGAGGTCTGAACCATCGACTTGAAATTCTTGTCCTTGAACAAACTCCCGTCCCAGTCGCGAGTTTCTTCGACGAGCTCCCGGATGATGCCAAGAAGGACATTAGGATCCTCGGACTCATTCACCGTGCTATTGTGCCGCCCGCTCATTCGAGTTTGTCTAGCAGATGTGTCTGGTGCCTGGAGATTGATGAGAGCATCATCCCCTTCGTGTATTTCCGGCGTGGAAGATGGCAGACCAAGTCCAAGACTAGAGTAGGCTGTGTTGGTAAAGGAATTCTTTGATCGCATAGAAAGGGTTGATTCGGAGTTTTCTGGAAGGATCATGGCTCGGAGTGGTGAGGGACCGATAGCGGGACTACGGCGGATGCGGACCGAAGTTGTCCTTCCTTTGTGTTTGATTTTAGGCAAGATGGTTGGCTTCAATGTGCCATGAGAGGCCAAAGTACACTTTGGGGAATACGCTGCGGCTGGATAGGTGACCAGTAAGGGACTAAGATTAAGAGAAGAGATAACTGGCGCGAGAGGCTGTCGACTATTGACCGGATTTTGATCGGCTGTGTCTGTTGCTGAACCGGGAGGAAGACAGTTCCATAGAGGGTCTGGTCTAGTGTTCGACATCATGGAAGATACCCCAGCGTTGTTGGTACTCGCAGTCAAAGCATATGGGTGGGAAATTCGGAAAGAGTTTTCGTGTTTGACGAGTCCTTTGGAGCCAGCTTTCAACGATGGGAGGGGAGGAATGGGAGGGGTCGCACAGTTGGCAGTGTTAACGGATGTCTGGAAATCCGGATGTTTCGGGGACAAGGGTAGAGGATAATCAGGACCCTTCGTGGGTTCAACCAGTCTGAGGGAGGAGTTCTCCAGAAAAGAAGTCGAAAAATCAGACCGCACTGTTCTTGAGCTTTTCAACGACGAGGTCCTTTTTCGGCTCAAAGATGGTAACGAGAATCGCCGAGGTGTAGTGTTGCTGAGTGATCCGATATATGCGATAGAAGGACGGGAGGGTAGTCGAAGAGATCGCGATCTCCGTTGTTGGCTTAAACCTGTTGCATCTCTGATCTCGTACAAGGCGCGAATGTCACCGACTGTTGAAACAGACAAAGAATGTGATGTTCCGTGAGCCAGTAAAGATCGCTTCTCGGTCAACACCGAGCTGGGCGTTTGAGAGGACTTGGTATAACGAGAATCGGCGTGCAATTTATACATAAAAGATGATTGCTTATATTCTTTCCATCGCGATTCGTCGATGAGATTCTTGACGCGCGTTTCCCAGGTCGGTGAACCAAAAAAGCCGACAAGAAACCCAGTCTTCCCCTTGTTGAGGTAGGAGACGATACCACTAGTGCCGGTCGAAGGAAGACCTGAGGTAGAAGAACGAGCATACGAATCCATGGCTGAGAAACATTCAGATGTGCGGGCGGCCTTCCTTTTCTTCAAGAAAATTCTCTTGCAGATGACGAGAACAGACATGAATGAAAAGAGAGTGAGAATAACGGCAAGGCAAGCTGATCCCCCGGCAGATTCTGACAGGTTCCCTGGGGATGCGTATGTACTTTGCACGATAAGAAAGATGCAAAAAGATGTCGACACCATGCCCATCGTAGTCTCCAGTGCAGACTCTAGTAGATAGATGACAGTCGATCTATCTTATATGGAGTCATGCGATTTGTTGCGCCATAAACATCGGTGTAACTTTTTCACACGTTTTTTATTCCCACACCCATCATCGATTGAAGCTTGAAGTACTTAGGCCCTGTTCGGTAACCCAAATTACACGGGAAATTAGTATTTTGGCCTGCCGAAAAAAGGTCCCACGGTTTAAGGCCCAATTGAGACGTAGCTAGACGTAGTTAGTCAAGAAAAGTGTTCGGTAACCACTGACAAGTAGTAAAATGTACCTAGGTCAATCCTTATTCTTGTCACACCATCACTTGACAATGAGTGCGGGGCAGCTCCAGCCTCCACCGTAGGTCTCTTGCAAAAATCTCATGGAAATGGCCTGAAATATACTATTTCGGACAAAGACATAGGCCAACTAGGCACGTGGTGCGCCAAAGATGCACTGTAAAAGTCAGTAAATGCTCAGAATGTTGGATTTTGGGATTGAGGTGCGAGCGTTATGGAGCTCGCGGCTCATCAGATGTCATGCCGACGTGATAAGGATAGCCTTGGAGAGGCTGTGCATAGGGTATATAGGTCGCAATATTTGTACTGTATCTCTATTCGTTTGCAATGAGTTAATGTCTACCTACTCTGCCAAACGAAAGTTCTTGGTCCTCTTCTTATGGCACCAGATTATTTTAACACAGAATCGTACCATTTCATGCAGATTGAGTAAGAAACGATATATATGCCTAGCCTCCGACCTCGATCCCTCCATCCAACCTCCATCCGGCCGGGGCCATCAAAAAATGCTATCCGTGGGAGTTCACGTGCATCCTCACACTGTGACAAAGTCAGCCGAGAAGGCCGGCCAAGTTGTGCCGTTTATAGGTTAAGTCGTCTAAATCGTAATTTTGCTCTAAATCATAATTTGGGTTACTGAACAGGGCCTTACTAGTACTAGAGGCTGCTGCTTGTGTGGCAACTAATCACCTTGCCTTGCCAGATGTAAATATTCTTCTAATAATATATGGTAGGTAGAGTAGGCTCACATAAGCACCTCACACAGAAACGTGGATGTTCTTGGTATGAGACTACTGTCCCATTTCAATCAATTTGACGGGTGGTGTGACCTGTGACCATGGCGTCGGAAATTTTGGATTCAACAACCAGCCCGGAGACCTGTGACCAAGGCAAAAAAATTCGACAAACCCGTGCTGCAGGCACCTTTTTTGGAGGCCCCACAAGGGTGGTTCCACTGAAATGATTCGACACCCATGGTTGAGACCTGTGACATTTCCTGAAATTCAACAAAATAGACATGCCTGTGACCCATGACCATTGAATTGATTGAAATGGGACAGTAGTAGGTAGAGTAGGGAAAGCTTGAACATGACAAGTACTATAACAAATAAACAATCATGTCAAGGTTAACCCTGTCCATTGTTCGACTAGTGCGACACATTCAGGAGGGGTTGTTATGAGGATGGTCTGATATTCCTTGATCAGCACCTTTGGAAAACATCTGACTATTGAAAATACATATACCCACAATCAATGGAATGCAGCAGCACTCATGAAGCACTGCAACAACTCTGGCAATCAACTGTACAAATCACGGACTACAAATTGCAAGGTCAGACCATTGAGCAAGTCATTGTCAATCTTGCAAAGCCTCTGATGGGGGAGCTAACTCTGTTCAGTGTGTATGTTGCACTCTCAAGAAGCAGGGGAAGAGATACAATCAGACTGTAGAGGGACTTTGATGATAGACTACTTACTTGTATTCATGACACATCTTGGACACATCCATCAGAAGAACTTAGACTAGAGAAAATTTGGTATACTTGATAGTCAAACAACAATTTAATCAACTTTCAGAATGCAATACACCCCCAGAGCAAGGAGACACATAAGAATCTTGGAGAGAGCAGCCAAAAATACATAGGAGACTCAGAGACAACTCAGAGAGGATTGAGAATGCAAAAAAACCACACATGCATATATGATGGACATCCATTAGTCACATAAAAGGTAATGGTCCACGAAAACCTTTGCATCTATTTGGTTTTGCAGCCCAACTTTCAATTTATTTCCTTATATGGTGCGAAGTGGATGAGGGCGACCTTGCTAGTAAGCAAGGTGACTTTATGATTATCCAGTGTCAGATGACTAAGGGCTGACCAAGCAAGGTCTAAGTCGCCCCTCCGGCGGCCCCTGGTTGGACTAGACTACGAATATTCACGAAGCCTGCCATCGGCCTGCTGTTTGGGGCTTGAAATACAAATCATATCTGACAATATTTGCTGATAAATACCGGCCGGCCGGCCGCCGGGGAGTGGCCAATCAGGGCTGAGTGATCACGAGCATCTACGTCATGCCACGTGGCCTGTGAATGATCTGGAAATTCGAAAGGCAACACGCACAATATTAACTGTCACTGCAGTGTCTACTCGGAGAAACTCGGTCTATACCTCTCGCGACATCCAGCAAGTCTCATTGCATTATGTCTGAGGCAGGCATACCTAACGGGATAAAGCGACCTAAACTTTCCTCGGAATATCTGCTTGCTGCTGATTATGTCGAAGAATCGTGAGTTGGTCCTTGTACTTCGACTTCGACTTTCGACTTCCATACAATTTTAACTCACACTATTCAAGGCACATTCAGGCATTCGCAGACGCACTAGAGGCTGACGAGATCCTTTTTGACCCGCAAGACGCATCCTCACCTAATATTCCTGGAACTCCCGTGCCCTCTACTCCACATACTCGAATACGGAAGGTTTCCGCTTTGTCGGATTTCGCACCTGTCAATATGAAAGTAAAGAGGTTTGCTTATTGCTTACAGTGCAATGGAATTGTACTCGAACCGTCATATAATCTGTAGGCACAGAAAGAAGGACAAAGATAGGCCGCACGGCAAACGCAACGATTGGTCATTCCTGCTCCTTCGGTGGCCAATTTTGGTATGAATGATTCCTGCCCACTTGTCTCGCACTATTTTTTGTTGAGAGTGCAACAGTTTTTCATCCTCCTCTTTATTGCTGCGGAGTTCGGGTTCTATGTTTTGATAAGGCAGTTAGTGAATACGAAGGAGTGGGTAACAGCGTGTGCGTCAGTCAGCCTATCAAATGTGTTTCGTATTTATCAAGCTTAATGACAGGGAGAGGGAAGAAAGGAGTATTGAGAAAGAGGTTAAGAGCAGCGCGAACATACGAAGTGAGTATGCCTGTCGCCTGCTTTGTCGAAACTCTTGTTCATACAGCGAAAGGAGTGGAAAGCTGCAGCGGCAACTTTAGATGAGTACCTCAAATTCGACGAATGGAAAAAGGTGGACGAAGACCCTTTCTATGACTGGAAGCTGGTGAAGAAGGTACCATCATTGTCCCGTTTTTCCAATTTTGGGCTCACTTCAATAGGTCCGACGATCTTTGAGGACATTGCGAGAGAAGAAGGATGCAAGAGGTTGTTTAGGGGTTTTGGAAACCTGTATCCGTACCAATTTTGGTGGTGTCGAGTCCCCGAGGTATGGGTGTTATTTAGCTATTTGTATCAGCTGCTCATACATTTACAGGATGTACAGCGAAGTAAGCTTTTTGCAGCAATCTGTGAATCGGTACTTACCAAAGTCAGACGTATCTGGGTACCAAAGATCTCATTGAATGTAAGTACCCATCAACTGAGCTGCATTCACAGGCTTATATTTGGTTCAGCATATTTCGATGAATTGGAGAAAGCCCTCGAATTCATCCAGGAGACGCAAGAGTTATCCGTTGACGAGAAGAAGAGGTTCTTCAAGAGTGCGAATACAAACCTTGGTATGCGCTATGCATTTCTATGAAGTCCCCTGTTTAAGAGTTGAATGTCGATAGGTATTTCCGCTCTGTGTCTATCTGGTGGAGCATCCTTCGGATACTGTATGGTCGCCACTTCTTTTCTGATCAGCTTCTGATGGTCTCGCATTGATAGACCATGTTGGCGTTGTTAAAGCGTTTCTTGATGCCGGATTGCTGCCGCGTGTAGTCACCGGTACTAGTGCTGGCGGGCTTATAGCAGCATTAGTTTGTACAAGGACTGACGAAGAACTGAAACTTGTACTTGTTCCTCAGTTAGCAAATCGCATTACAGCATGCGAAGAGCCATATAACATTTGGCTCGATCGAGTCTGGAAAACCGGAGCACGGTTTGACAGTGTTTTGTAATGTCCCATTTCTTTATTTGACGAGGCTTCAAGTCTGAAATTTCCTCTGTCCAGATGGGCGCGGAAGGTGAGGCGTCCCGTGTTTAGAGTTGATTTCTAGATCATAATCTTTATTCCAGTGTACCTTCTTCACACGCGGATCTCTGACTTTCAAAGAAGCCTACTTGAGAACTGGCCGGATATTGAACATATCTGTTATTCCGGCTGATCGACATTCGTGCGTTTTGCAAGTCGGCATACTATCTGAGATTTGCTAATTAGGTTGCGAAGCCCCACAAAGCTTCTTAATTATATGACAGCTCCAGATACTGTTATTTGGAGCGCCTTGTTAGCTTCTGCTGCAGTCCCTGGAATATTGAATCCTGTTGTGCTGATGCACAAGCTGAGAGACGGGACTATCGTACCATGGAATTGGGGTAGCCGATTTAAAGATGGCTCTTTAAGGCACGCTCCCGCATCGTTCTGTGTCTTACAATCATATTTATACCTGGACTAGGGTTGATATACCCCTTCAAGCCTTGAATTTGTATTTCAATGGTGAGGCTCGAACTATATTTCATGCTGCAGTATTTTTGACGGTGAGCTGGTTTTAAGTGACACATCCGGTCGTTTCGCAAGTCAATCCACATGTCCACCTTTTCTTTTTTGCGTCACGAGGGTCAGCTGGGAAGCCTGTCGTCCACAGTAAAGGCAAAGGTAATCAACATTTTTACTCCCCTTACCGCTCCACCTTGACCAGTATCATGCAACAGGCTGGCGTGGAAACTTCCTACTATCTGCTGCTGAGCAATGGCTAAAACACGAGCTCACTAAAAATTTCAAAGTCATCCGAGATCTTGACCTTTTTCCTCAAATTTTGGGGCAGGACTGGTCCAGCGTTTTCCTGCAGCGATTCGACGGTGTCGTTACGTGAGTTTGGGAAGTACATGCCTTAAGTTCAATGATAACCTGGAATGTGCAGAATATGGCCCAAGACACGCCTTTGGGTAGGCATTCTTCTTGCCAGGTATCAAGATCTTACTCTAACAACTTGGTTAGGATTGGTTCCGCCTATTGAGTGATCCCGACCCACCTGAGCTCGAAAGAATGATTGTAGTAGGACAAAGCGTTACATGGCCGAAAGTGCGCGCGTTTCCCAACCATATTACCCCCCCCCCCCCCCAAAATTGACTTTTTGGTCAGCTTCACATGATTGAGAACCGGGCGAGAATTGAGAAACAGATTTTTTCAGGCCGCCAGTATGTTCGGAACTGTCTTCAAGGGCGTGGTGCACAGTTTACGCTTCTCCAAAAAGCGAATGCTGCTCCTATTGATCCACGCATACCTCCAAGATCTCTGTCCCCGCCTGATACCAGTTCAGACCGCCCAATGTCCGTTGATACTGATGCCGAGGCTGCGTTCAGGCGCGGCTCTCAATGGTTCTTCAAGCGTGGACATGCTGATATGTCTCCCTCGCCTGCGTCTGGGACCATTACTCCAGACCCTGCACACGACCCCCTTCGTTCCCCAGCAATCCGTCGGAAGTGGACTGCCGAACTTTTGAAACAGGCTCCCAGAGAAACGAAACCGACAGATTCAGGCTCGTTACCAGCCGTTTCGGGACCTCCAGCCAGTGCGCGTCCTCGTCCTCGCTCTGCGAGCTTTCTATCGCGCCTTAGTACGAAATCATTCCCGTTACCCTTCAAAGGGGAGATAAGGCATCCGAGCAGGGAATCAAGCGATGTGGCCGAGCATACGTGGAGCAGTGATAGCTCGTCAGAAGATGACCTTGGCGTTGAAGACCGAAGGCAACTGATGGGTATTAATTTCGATCCGTTGGAGGAGGAGGAGTCGCAATCCGAAGATGAAGAACTATAGGATACTCGGACGTAGTATAATTGATTGACCTATAGTTATGTATCATAGAAAAGTTGAGCAAGTCACTGAAATTTCGACCTTCTCGGAGGATATCGATGGCTGGCGGACTGTTTTCATTTTAAGAGTCCACTGATATTATTCCATATAAGCTATGTATTACAGATTCGGGATTCCAGCATTAGGCTGCCGCAGCAAGTTGCACCAATCCCTTTTCGGTCAGGTGTTGAACGATGGATTCAACCTAAAAATTAATCATGAACAAAACTGGAGTCTGGGATAAGCGCAAACGGCTTACATTCGCGGCAGTTAGTCGTATTTGTGTATCCCAGCGTTTTGTGAAAGGGGCACCAGTATCCTCGGCCTCTTCTACTTCTCCCAACCCTCCTGCCTTACCTTGAGCATCGTCTTCCTCGCGATTGCCTTCAAACCATATCAGCTTATCGACCTGGTCGATTGATCCTCGTAGACGACCCTGCTCAATCATCTTACGAGCCATCGTCTCTGCAGCACCAGGTGTCAAGTCCAGGAGTGCGCCCAGACCACCGAAAGTGATATTATTGTAGATTTTCGAGCTTGCAAGGACGTTGTGTTCCATAACAGCACGATCAAGGACGGTCGATGGGCCCGTCCGTGTACTGACGGCGGGTTCGTTATTGCCTGGCACATCGGATTGCCCAGCTGAGGCAAGCCGGTCGTTTGAGGATATGGCAATTTTTGCAAGCTGATGAGGTTTGAGAGTTCTCTCGAATTCTTTCACTTCGGCAGAGCGTAAAATATGATCAAGAAACATCTTGGAGAGAATATTGAACGTTGGAAGGTCGAGAGTGCGTTCGTCACGGTAAAGAGATGCAAGAACGCGGGATCGATTCGGCCCTGCGGGAGCTAAAACTGCACAGGTAACCGCAGCAAGCCTGAACACGGATTAAATGAATAATAGAAGGAGAAAATGTATGCGCCACTCACAGCATGTGGCGACGCTCTTCTTCATCGATTTCCCCGACGTAGCTCAGTTCATGATATCGACTGGCGGCTTCCAGGAACTTTCGACTGTAATCACTGATCCTGGCTTGGCACAGTTTAAACTGCAGAAGAGTCTCTCGATCACTCGCGGAATGCACCAGAAGCGCCGCCCGGTTGTAGTAGGTCTCGGCTTGGACAGAGTCTTCGTCCTCCAAGAGTAGACGGACAATACGGACGTAAACACGCAGCTTGTCTACATCTGCAGTAGCCCTGAGCATGGAAGATCAGTCAGCTCTGGACGGCTTGAGCACATGTTCGTGATGCGACTCACCGTTGTCCAGAGTCAAGAGATATACCCATAAGAACGCGGGCAGCTTCACTCCATTCCTCCTCCTCCTCTAGGAGATCGGCTAGTTGGAATCGAAGGGTATTGACCTATAGAATGCAGGTTGATCAGAGACAAGATCACTGCTAGAAATGTCACAAAGACTAACCTGCTCCTCGTAACTCACGATGCGTGGCTGTACAGTGTTCAAAGTATCCTCAACAACGCGTTTGCGTAGTTCCACATCCTTGATGGCACCTTCTCCAAGGATCCTGACGAGTTCTGACAACACCTGTCGACCAACTACCAGGCCAACGCTATCCTGATTGACGACGGTGTCAACGAGTGTGTGAAGATCTGCTGCAACTGCAGCAGGGGTCGGACGCGAAAGGATCTCTGGAATGAGCGAAATGAAAGCAGGGCCTTTGTCCTTCTGGCTGAGAGCCGAAAACTGGGCAAGTTGAGCCTCCATCGCTTTCAAGTTGCGCCATGAGTTGCTCGGCTAAAGACCTCAAGTGAAGCGTCACATCACGTGGCAGGCAACGATCAATCAATCCCCTTTTGGCAATGCAGGAAACAGAAATCAAAATGCTTCCGTCGTCTGGGTGAACTTTCTTCGTTCCCTTATACCAGCTTTCCCCCAAAGCATTCTCGGGAACGCAAACCCAACAGGAGCAGGACTCTTCGGACTTTTTGTTTCACTCATTTCCTTCAGCGCGCAGTTCGTGCGCCCTGTCCCACGAGCCTGATCCTATCAATACTCTGTTGGCAAGAGGCCGCGTTTGGGATTCTCTCTTTTTGGTCCTCATTTAAAAGAACACTTCGGTCGCTGGTCGCTTTCTGTATCTACGACAAAGTATGACACGACCCTCGGTATCTTCCTTCAATAAGCTCACCCCCTTCCAATTCCCTCGAGCTCCTCTTAGTCCCCCCGAAACGAACGTGGATGAAATTACTCCTGGGAAAATGCTCTCTTCAAACTCTATCGCAGGAGCCCATTATCTGCGAGCGAGCGAAGCCGAAGCATCTCCCGCCTATTCTGCACCCACTTCAGAGCCAGCCGGTGCTCGCTTTCGCAAATTATCATCCATAGCGTATAACAGCTCAGGACTCAGGGAATCGAGGGAAAGGGTGCCACAGAGAAGTCCGAAGGCATTTGTGATCGTGATACCTCCTGTTTCATTTGCCCAGGAACATGGCCAACTTGGACATACGCTGTCGACGGGACCCCGTTATAGATTATCGCAAGGACTGCTAATGCCACTCTTTCCAACAGTACGTCAACTTTGGAAATATAGGGTCTACTACTTTAATCTTGAGCTTGCAGATGTACGGTCAATTGACTGCGATAGCTCGCGAGTTCAACTTCCCCAGTACGGCGGGGTTATGCATTTACCTGCACTTTGTGGAGAATGGCGTGACCATGACTCCCCGGGTTTCTGATGAGTCTTGGCCGATTATATGGAGCCATGTCTTCGAAGCGACGACTCCTTCTCCTGCGCAACGGTCTCCTATTAATGGAAAGATCGAATTCGACATCGACATACGTCAAGCTCGATGGTATGCATCCTGGATGTCGTCCTCTAACAGAGATTACGGAGCAGACCCTTTCTCTGCCATTTCATCGACTGCCCCTTCTGTGGTTCACTTTCATAGGGAAAGCAAAACAACCTTCCAAGAGGATCAGGCGGACGAACAGGACGAAGGGAATCTCATCCCTATGCAAAATAGCATATCTGCCCCAAGAGCTCGCCACATACCACGCAAGCTTTCGCTTGTCGACAGATTTGACGTTTTGTCCGCACGGTCAGCCTCACGGCCTGCCTCTCGTTCAGCACTTTCTCCTCCCGCTCCACAAGTGGTGGCCCAAGTGCTATCTCCCATTGTCCAGGAGGAAGAACCCCCATCAGCAAAGCATGACTTAGATAGCAGGGTAAAGTCATGGAGAGCTAGTGCTGTGTTAAGGCCTACCCCGCTCGCCGTAAAAGGTCAAACGAGCTTGGAACCTGCCAACATGCCTAACGTGGTGCCAATTGATGACGCGCTTCTTACCGCGTCAGATGACGAGCTCAACCTTGCAGATTTTGCTTGGTCGATATCTTCTGCTGGCCCCGAAGATTATGATTCCGTGTCGCCCATGTCCTGGGATCGTGTCCCTTCAGTTCATATTGCTAGTCGGATGCAGGGTTCTGTTTGCCTGACACCATCAGACTGCACCTCATTTGGCCCATCGGACTACACGCTTCCTTCTCCGAATCCCAGTTCTTATAGACTTCCGTCCCCCGATATTGCACATCGGATGTATGAAGATGCTCCCTTGACGCCTTCCACTGCCACGAGCTGGGGAGCTCCCTTGTCATACGCACCCTTACCATTCAGCCCTTATCGAGCGCCGTCGCTTGACCTTGGTGAGAGAGCAGGTTGGAGTAGACCGGTGACGCCTGGGACTGCCACTAGCTGGGGACCTGCGTCTTGGCCGTCATCTCCCATAAGCAGCGAATATAGGGCCCGCTCAGTGCACTTGGGTGATCGCGGCGAGTTTAGCAGACCTGTCACACCTTCAACCGCTACCTCTTGGGGTGCTCCGCTATCCTACCCTCCTAGTCCGACCACTCCCTTCTATGTCAGCTCACCGGATGCCGGTCATCGCGCATTCGACGATTTCGAGCAACCAGCGTATTTCCGGCCGACTCAGGGCATTTCAGGCACACCGCCACAGCTGGCTCCGGAATCACCAGATCGAGCCACCGATGATTACGATCGATCGAGAACCATCTCCTGGCCTCGACAACACGTATCGGATGAGGCAATCGGGCCTCTTTCTGTTCATCACTCTTCTGCTTACCCTCGCTTGGTTATCTGTAAGCCTGTACAAATAAGTCGACGCTTGAAAGAAATTTCTGACACTTCGGCATCTTTGGCTTAGATCAATCTGTCTATCCTCACTTCCACCTGTACCCCGCTGTGGCACTGGCTAAGGACGATCCTACATACGCAAGTTATCCTCATTTCGATTTATATCCACCGGTGCCATTGGATATTGGCTGTGAACCATCTGTTCCTCTGCCTGCTGTTATTGTTAAGCTATCAGTAACCTACCCTCATTTCGACCTCTGTAAGGATTTCCTTTCTATGCTTTCGACAAACATATCCTCATGGCTTCCTTATAGACCCTGCCGTCTATCCTGGAAATTTACTTGAGATTTATGCGCCAGTCGTCAATAATGATTGTCCCGCCATTTCTGTGAGAGCGCCTTCGGTGTATCCATTTTTCGATCTCTGTATGCTTTCTTCCAAATTCTATGCATCAGGCTCTTATGCGTCTGAGCAGACCCTGCAGTTTATCCCTACATCACGCCTTACCCTCAGGCTCCTACCATGCACGCTTTCAAAACTAAAGTCGCCCGAAAGACGTCTGGCTACCCTTGTTTTGATCTCTGTATGTGTGAACATCACAAGTCTCAGACACTGCATTTAATAACACAGCATGAAAGATCCTGCTATTAGGCCCCCTTCAGCTGGCTATCCGGACTTCACTTTATGTTGGTCGCTCTATTGCATGCTTTTTTTGGATGCTAATAATGAGGCATAGATCCTGCTTTGAGCTGTGAATCAGAATTCCCAAGCGCTTCTAAATTTAAGGCGGACCTTCAGGTTATTTCACTCAAGGTCACTCCACAATATCCTTGGTTTGATCTGTGTAAATATCAGTTTCTCGTCCTCCGATCTTGACACTTACCCCAACCTCAGACCCTGCTGTATACCCATATGTTATGCCATATCCTCTCTTGGATGTTGTGGATGCGCAGATGGGATCGCCACACACATGTACGGCTTTTAAGAAGATGTGATATATTCACTTCAATTATGTTACTTCCAGCTCCAATGGTCAAAGATAGCAGGTCTCTATCGGCAGGCTACCCGAACTTTAGGCCATGTAAGCTTACAGCTTTTTGGATTCTGAAAGTATTTGCCTGACTGTCATTTCAAGATCCACCCATCTCGGTGAAAACCTCTTCCAAGACGAAGGAGTTATCTGTACGACTCGACGCATATCCGGTCTTCAACCTTTGTTCGCTTTTTTGTTCACTTTTGCGCATCTTTTTTTACTGAACCATCCTCCAGATCCAGCAGTGTATCCTGTTTTCGACATCTACCCCGCAATCGAACATCATGATCTTTCATCTGTGTGTTCTCATGTCGATCTCTGTACGCACTTTCGCCATCCTGGATAGATTATAAGTTGACCTATATACAAGATCCGAGCTTCTCCCGCAGAAAAGGTGGTCAGGATATCCCAGCTTTAACGTCGCTCTCAGTGCGAGCACCATGTTCATATCCTATGTTCAATCTATGTAGGTTGTTCTTCTATCGAATTCTAGCTGGCTTACGCAGACGCTCGACAGATCCTCCCGTGTATCCCTTCCTTGACATATACCCTGCTCTCCCACAAGCAGAAAGGTCGCCGCAGAGAGAAGAACATTCATGGACGGGCTACCCCAAATTCAATCTTTATCCGTCACCTGGCTACCCGGATTTCGACCTTTATCCGTCGATCTATATGAATTGTGAAGAACGTAAACCAGTAAAAGTCAAAATCGAAGCTCATTATCCCGCTTTCGATTTATGTATGCACTCCATTCTCGCGCCAGGTCCCGTTTATTGATAAATACATAGATCCTGCTGTCTATCCTCATTTCAACATCTGGCCATCGGTGAATGAGCCTCGAATGGTGGACCTATACCCATCGATGTCTATGAAGTATGAAGAACGTAAACCGGTAACGGTTAAAATTGAGGCTCACTATCCCGCTTTCGACCTATGTATGTATTCCGCTCTCGCGGCAGGTCTTGCTTATTGATGAAGTCACAGATCCTGCTGTCTATCCTCATTTTAACATATGGCCATCGGTGAACGAGCCTCGAATGACGCCGCTACCCATTAGACCCAAGAAACTGAGCAGCAGGCTTACCCATTCAGAACTACATGCGATGGTTATGATGGAAAGGGTTAGATCAACAGGGTCATTCAGATCAATGACATCAACTAGTCTATTCCCCGACAAACCTGTCAGATCACACCATGATCATCATAACACGGTCTTTCCGAGCAGTGCTGCCACCACTCTGAGTGGAACAACACAAGGGAATCGATATACGGAGCACGACAACAAGGGCTCTTCTGATGAGGGATCGGTTCCACGCCGAGCATCATCCTTGCGACCAGTCAGCACGAGACTCCCGCCTTCACAAGCTCTGAGCCCGAATCGCAATCTTCATTTGCATTCTGTGCCTACGACAGGGTCACGTCTGTCGAGCGCATTCGAGTCGCTTTCAACGCCCGAACTTGAAGTTCCTAAGCTCGGCGTCTCACCAACCAAGCGATCACCTGGAGACTTAGAATCCCGCCTCACTCGGTCAGCCTCCTTGAAGCCTCGTGGTTCAGTACCTAAACACGGCGATCGACTAGATCGATCGGATTCTCTGTCAACGACCCCCAGGTCATCCCCGGTTCCAAGGAGACGAGACAGCGTCGTTCTCCAGCGTGTTAGGGCTTATGATCATCGTACGTATCGATCCCTGAAGGTATTGCTGTTCTCCTCACTAACTATGCTGGTGACAGACAACGAAGACTCTCAGCACTTAATGGACACTCTTTCAAAGTTCCCTGCGCCACCTTTGCCACCGAATTTCCGATCACCGGCGCCGAAACCATTGGATCGATCTCAATATCCCTTTGCCGTTGATAAATCTTTGCTTAGATAGTGTGTACAGTACATGTGCAGGTATTGTGGAAATGACACCTCCATGGCCTATCGTGATGATAACAATGGGAGATATGGTGCTCAGTCGTCGTCTTCCCCTGCTTCGTAAGGCGGGGGACCATCGTTGCTTAAAGTGTGGCCAGAGCCAGGCATCCGTCTGGATGGTTCAGGTGAAGTGGAGTCACGAACGGATGGCGTAGACTGCCGTAGTCCTGCCTGCTGGGAACTCGCAGCCTCGCGAGCCTCTCGCCGCTCCTTTTCTCTCTGATCCTGAAGCAGCTTGGTCTTTCTGTCGTCCATGTATGCCAATCTCACCTGCCAATTCATAAATAACCACAGATTTGATAGCATTTACGTAACTCTTACCTGATGAGCGATGGTCTCTGCGATTGCTTTCTGATCAACCTTCGATCGCGAAGCACGTTCTGCCCTTTCATGCTCTAGATCTACGAACTCGTGGAGGATCGCAGTGCCAATTTGGAGGTCTTTCATGTGGCGAGGATGAAACCTATAATAAGGCTGGAAGTCCTTTACCTGGTTACGGAGTGTGAGATGAGTATCGATGACAGAACCCGTGGCGCACCTCCGGACGAAAGCCGAGCTGAAGTGTAGAATGCAATATGAGTCTGGCATGTAAGTGACTCATGGGACTCCACTGACTTCGATGGCATACTCAAGAGTCCCTTTGGGGTCTATAAGATTCCGTTTGATGATGTTGTTCGTGGGCTTGAACTGCTGGTACTTAGGATTGTCAGGTTCACGCAGCAGGTTCTCGGCTATTGTCAACAGAGTCTGAAGGGTTTGGATTTAAGGAAGTCTCAAGCAACAACAGGGGCACGGGTGTACTTTGAGCGAGGCGGAGGCCTGCTCCTTCGGGTTTGGACGCAGGATACCTGGATCTATGAGGCGACGGAAGGATTGTCGACGCTCGTGCTCTGCAGCGAGCTGTGCCGCTGACGGCTGTTGAGGAAGTAGGCGGGTTCGACGTTCGGCGGCGGCGGCAAGGGTATCGGCAGATATGTTGGACGTCTGAGGTGGGCTTCCGGGCGTCGACATGATGATGTGGAATGAATTCAATAATCACAACAAGTGATTCCAAGTCAAGTCACTCCATTTTCGTTCAAGCAGGTTCCGCACCATCACGTGTAGTCCGCACCCACTCATTCCACCTCTCCATCACGAATCGGGACTTGTCCGAAACAGTGTATGTATATAATAGCATCCATAATTTTACATATGTTTTCGCATCATTGCATAGGATTATCAACTTTTCTCTTTTTCTTCGCGCGCTCACGCTTCGTCTCCAGCTCGTGCCATTCACCTTCCAGGGTTGCAAGGCTGAGGAGTTGTGCGTCATCAGAGACAGTCTATAAAACCAAAAGAACGGACTCACCCGACTGGCAGGGCTTCTGGTGGGTCTTCTTGTGCGAAATATGGAGCATCCATGGCTTGAATTGCGGTGGCGCGTTGCTCTGGATCATAAGAAAGTAATCGCTCTGCAAGGTCCAGCGCCGCGGGCGACATCCACCTAACATTAGACGCTTTAGGAGTAATAGACACCACAGCAACGATATACTGACTTTCGAAACAGTTCTCGGAAATGATTGGGTAGGACCTCCCGAGGCTTTACAAGTTCGTACCATGGAAGCTCCATGACACCAGCCCACCGCTCCGGAGTTGGAGTGCCCATGACTTTGTAAATGACGTCAAGCTGGTGGATTTCATCGTTGCCCTGAAACACAGGCTTCTTCGTGAAAAGTTCCAACATGATACACCTGCAGAACGTTAACCTCGAAAACATAGAATATAACAACGGAACGCACCCAGCACTCCACATATCAACTTCGGGACCGTAGACGGTGGCTCCAAACAGAAGCTCGGGAGGTCGATACCACAGGGTGATGACTCGGTTTGTATAGTCTGTACGCCGACGTTTGTGGTAAAAGCGTGCTAGACCAAAATCTGCCAGCTTGAGTTCCCCGCGGTTATTGATCAGGATATTTGAGCCCTTGATGTCACGATGGATCACCCCCTTGTGATGGAGATAGGCCAGGCCTGCGAGCATTTGGTGACAGAGTGACTTCAAATGTGCCGGCGTGAAGTTGAACTGTGTCTGAGATAGGACTCCCGTCAAATCATGATCCATGTACTCGAAGACCATGTGCACGACGCCTGTGAAAACATCAGGCATGATGGTGTGTAACTGAAGAAGATACACATACTATTTGAAACCATCATCTCATAGAGACGCACAACGTTTGGATGTTTGAGAGACTGCAGGAGTTTTATTTCTCGCATTGCAGTAACTGGGAATCCATCCTTCTCCGCCTCCATACGTATCCGCTTCAACGCGACGTGTACTTTCGTTACGGTGTTCTGCGCTTTATACACTTTCCCGAAAGTTCCTTCGCCAACCTGGGAAATGAAATGGTACAGTTCGCCTCGCGAACCTCTTGGCAGCGTAACCTCAGCGTTGTCCTGATCTACCGGTGTCAATGCCACGGGTGATTTCACTTGCGACACCTCAGCCTTCGATGGCTGAGAAACTTCTGGCGTACGCAGGCTACGCTCTAAAGGCATCGGAGACAATGGGGCGGGCGGTTCGTTCTGGAGTCGGCGTAAGCCTTGGTCCACTCTCAGAGGAGGTGAAGGCAGTCTTCCGCGCTGATAAGAGCCCGCTGCTGTTTCCGCGTATCGCGGTGAAGGGATTTTAGGTGGTAATTCCTCGAACGGAGGTTTGCGAGAAAGGGCCGCCAAGTGAGGCTCGCTTGGTGCAAGGTCAATATCATCATCATCACTAGGGAAAAATCGTTTGAGGGACGAGCTAGGTTGGCTAATGGGCTTGAATCCTGCGTGTTTAGCGGGTGTGAATCGCGCGGGAGGTTGTATGTCGACCTTGTCTGGAGGTACAGGGACGGAGTGGGAGGGAGATGGCCGAGTAGTGGGTGGGTAGATTGGAAGGGAATGCTCTTCTCGAGGAGGATACGATGGTCGCGTACTGTGAGCGGCAGGAATAATGGTCGGCGGGGGCATCGATTCGGCTTGTGAGGACTGTCCGTGACTAATATTGTTTCGACGGTCACTCTGCTGCGATGGATGATATTGAAATGATGGTAAGACGGAGAAAAGTGAATATGTTCCTACTTTGTTATGCTTTCCATTTGCCCTGCCGTTTCTGTGGCTGGTTGATTTTTGAGGCGTGACTTCGGATGTACGGATGGAAACAGTGGGAGATGGCGGATTAACGGAAGGAGTAACGGTCGGTAGGCGGTGGACTGCTCGCGGACGACCTGGGGGGCTTCGGCTCACACTTCTCTCTGAACTTACACTGGACACAGAAGAGATGCTTCTCCGACGGCCAGAACGACTAGCGGGACTTATTCTTGGCGATAATGATGGATCTCTTTCGTGATGAGGAGGCGGCCAGACAGCACGTCCCCTGTCTTTGTTGGGTGTGCGACCAACGTGACTCGGCGGACTCCTCCTCGGAGACATCGAATTCTCTCTATCATAACAGGTATTCCAAGCCGTACGTCCTCTGTCACTGGGGGTACGACTTCGGGGAGCAGAGACACTATCGCCGCGACGTCGGCGTTTGGGCTGAGGTGATATTGACCGAGACCGCGAACGATCGCGAGAAGAGCGTCGTGAATAGTACGAGCCAACAGGTGATCTTGAACGGGACCGAGATGAAGATTGAGGGTACTTTCTTTTTGTGGGCGTTTTTGTCTGCCTATCAGTCGACGGATAGACTTCCCTTTTCTGCCAGCTTAAGAGACAGCGTTATTCAGACTTCAAGGGAGCACATTGAGAAAACATACTTATTCAGAGTGCCATCGTCGTTCCTCCAGTCTCGCTTTGGTTTAGTGGTATAGGTACTTCGCTTGCCGCCTTTCGTCGAGTTTGAGGCTGGTTGTCGGTTCGTGTTATTATTCCGTTGTCCACTTCGATTGCCGTGATCATTGCTGCTGCGACCTGAAGGCTGCCATGATGGAGCAGGCTCCCATGAGCGTTCGTCGAGAGTAGAACGCTCTTTTTCGCGAGGTGGGTCATCCCAGGTCGAAGGCCCTTCATCCCACGTCTTGCTTCTACGAGTGTCCCAACCTGAATCACTTTGGAACTTCGGAACCACCTTTTCTGGACGATGGTCATGGCGCCATCCTGACGATTCTCTGTCATAATGCCTGTCATCCGGCGCAGCCAAGCCACGACGGTCGTCCAAGCGAGTATCTTCTGGTGCCCAATGGTCAAAAGAGGCAGTTCTGGTGTCGTGAGGAACGTCGGCAGGTATTCGGGAGGACGACTCGGCATAAGAGGAAGGAATGTAGCCAGGGTCATAGCCCCAGTCGTTGCGAGGATTGGTATAACGAGCATCGCTACGAGCATGACTTGGCCAACCTTCAGTTTCCCTCCTTTCAACGATGTTGTGGTCGTCCCTTCCTCCGTTGTGACGCTGATACCCGTCATCTGCACCATACCCATGCCTTTCTTCCTCGGGATCACCTCGGCGCCATGACTCTGACGCACGATGAGCTCGGGACGAAGATGCCCCCCTACTGGCATCATAAGATGACCTGTTGGAGGATGAGGATGTCCTGTAGCTTTCGCCACGGTGCGACATGTCGTCGTGTAGACGTGGGTAAGTTTCAGAGCGAAAGTCATCCCCTTGCGCGGCTAAATAGTGCTCATCGTCTTGCCCCTTATTCCCTCGGGTTCGTCTGCTGTTTCTTCCATGAGAGCGCATTGGTGGGTTGATGTAAGATCAAAATAGCAATGCGGGTGAAGAGAGTCGTGTGAGGGAACGGTTACGTGTTGAGGTCGATGAAAACTGCAAGGGTTCACCCTGTCGTCAATTGCAGATAAGCAGACGTTCGTCGGCAAAAAGCCGTTCAATTCACACAAATGCACTGTTCTGGAGGTAACAGAGTAAACGTGCAGCAAGAGAATGTCGAGTCGTAGAGGGAAAAGATGATCAGCACACTGTTCAACAAGTCGGGAATGGATGGAAATGCGAACTTACATAACGGCGAAAAAGGACAAGCAAAGGACTTGCAGAGGCTGAAGAGACGAGGTGCACCTTTCAGGGATCTGGCCAAGCTGAATGGCAGGCTATGTGAACGCCCGCGTCTTTTGGTGTGGTTTGAGACCAAGGTGGTAAGCACATAGGCAGCACCGGCAACCCTTGTCCAACGCTGTCCAATGTCATGAATTTCCCCACAACAAGATCTCTCATCTGCTCTCAACTCCCGGAATCTTTAATTGCTCTGGCGTTTGATCCAATGCCAGGGAAATAAGACAAAACTACAAGTGTCAGACGTAAGTGTGCTGGTGGTGGGTCGTGTCAGAAAACTTGCAGCATGTCATTCAGACCAAATTTGGTGGGACATCCACGGCTCACGAAAGCCCTACCGTGGCGCATATGTTTCATGACTACGTACTACGTATACAACATTTCTTTAGAGACGACACTACTTATTGCAGAAAAACAACCATATTGTACTGTAAATGAATGTATGTAAGCAGAGAAGCGCAGGACCCAGGTCCATTATTGACTTCGGCACTCTGGAATTTCAGCCTCGCCAGCACCCATTGCTACACGTGCTTCCGCCAGGAGCGACGCAAAGTTATACCTAATCGTACGAGTTCTGCTCAATCTAGAATTTGTCTCGATAATACGCTCTGCATTGGCAATTCTGGAGAATCGACTGGGACCATTGCATGGCGCAAACAGCTGAACCAGAGTAGGTTAACCGACAGACGCAAGAAAGGCCTTGCATCGCCCACCTTTACAGTTGTGTCGATTCCGCTGACAGCTACAAGAGGAAGATGAGGATGACCTTCAACCATGTTGACGACACTGCTATCGCCTTCGTATATTCCATGCAGTGCCCCAGTTGACTTGCGCCAGATAAAGAAGTTACCATCATCAGAACCCGACGTGACAAATTCATCGAAAGGACCCAAGAAATTGACTAGAAAGAGATGAAGGAAAAGTCAGTAATATAAATGATAAATGACAAGCATCACTCACCATCCTTGATGGTTGCAACATTGCGAGCCCCGGCGAAACGTTTTCGAGGAAATACGACAGGAACATTAGGCTGGAAGTTTTCTTCGTCACCCTCAGAAAAATCAGCAAACTCAAGATAGCCCTCGTTGTCATCGTCGTCGTCATCGGCATGTTCGTCGTTTTCCTCACCATGCGTGTTGTGACCATCATCGTCAGCACCACGTTCTGTGTTGCTCAAACTAGAACCTATCTCTGTGGCAGTAGACATTGTGTCGTCAACATCCATGCCATCAGTGTTGGGAGGCTCTGTGGAGTCAACTTTCCGTCGCTTTGCATTGGAAGCAAGAAGAGGAGATGGCGTAGACGAGATTGAGCCCTCGGGTTCAGGGTCATCGGCTGTGGAGTACAAATACACTGCGTCACCGCTGTATGCTAAATTTCTTCTTAGTTTTTCTGAGAGATATGGAACATGGCAACGCACATAACAAAACCTGTTACATGTTTCAATGAACCGTTAGAGATCCGCAATGGAATTGAAGTCACCTCGTGGCCATTGTACATCGACACTCGAGCTCCTGTGACATGTTGAGACCTTGTTCTTTGTTCACCGGGAGTTTTCTGTGGGCGTCCAAATCGACGGACGCATGTTGTTATTGAATCCTCTTCCCCTGGTCGAGGAACCATGCCCCATTCTTCTTGAAGGAAACGCCCTGCTTGTCTTCGGTCAAATAGATATCCATAAGGTGACTCTCCCGCGACAACAAATTGATACGAAGTAAGAGGCGAGAGGGCGAGTGTCGTGAGTTCATGGTTGACTTTCGCAAGTGGGGCTGGACATGATCCACGGGAGCACTCGTGCGGTGTACGTAGGTCATGCTGCCTCACATACCCATCCTTGAGCGACGTAAGTGATTAGAGAATGGACCAAGTATATTGCAGGCATACCTCTCCAACTGATAAAAATAGGTCAGGACTGTGCTCAGTAACTATACGCTTGACGCGGTCTTTGTGACACTGCAAGACACTTATGCAGGATTGTCTTGCGTTGTACGAAGTTTCGCGACCGTTGGAAGAACCAGTAAGGGCGTCTTCCCCGATATCAAATATTCGAACCTGATTGTCACCCGCGACCGTGGCTCTAGAGGATGGTGTTTCATGTCAGGAGCTTGCTTGTCAAATACGATCAGAGCTCACATTCTCGACGAATACGGCAGCATCTGTGTACTGAAAATGTTGGCCTGATGGCCTGTTTGAATCACTGCCCGACAAGCATATGGATATTCTTGGGAGGTATCAGCTGCGTCAATGGCCCATATCCTCACGGTTGTGTCATCGCCTCCGCTAAGCAAGATATCACCGTCGCGAGCCCAGCTTAGAGCATTGACACATCTGGGAGAGCTAAGTTTCTACAGGCTTATCGCCGCGTTGTCGTACATACCCAGTATGACCATGATTTACATCGTCGCCGAGGACATTGACCCGATCAAGAGTTCGGTCCAAAGTCTTGGATAAATTGCACCTCCTAGATCGTTCGGGCTGTAGCGACGATATAGGATGCAGACAAGAATCAACAGAAGGACGATGTTGATGTTCAGCACTCATCGTGGATGTTGGAATCAGGATATGTAGCGGGAAACCGATCATAACTATGTCGTAACTGTAACTAAGTTTCAGTTGCGCAAGTCCAGGCCAGTCCCGAGGCCACCTCATTCCAGATGAACACGCAAAGATCGCGAATGCAACGGTCTATCCTACAAATAGCAATGACTGAAATTCTTGGTCCACGACGACGACATGCGACAATGCGTCAAGGAATTAGAAAACATATTACATAGGCCTATACAGAAGCAGTTATTTAAGCAGACGCAGCAAAACCAACGGCATTCCTGCCGAGATCGTAAACGGTAAAGTATCTACGAAGGAAAACATCACCTAGAAACATTTTAGCAACCAGGTTTTTTTTTTCAATTACACGCAAAGAACATACCGATAATCCAGAGTGAACCACCGGGAAGGTTGATGTCCAAACCAGTGAAGGAGGAAATGCAGGTGCCCTGAACCTCAAGGATATAATCGCTGCCTTTCAGTGGGTATGCCTTGCCACCGAAATAGAAAGAAAGCTCCGGGAGACTGGGAACTTTCGCGCAGTCAACTTGGTATTGTCCATTCCACGACTTCTTGGCACCGATCTGGGTATTCAGCATCTCAGCCATGTCGGTAGGAAGTGCAATGAGAGAAGTTCCTGATTTGAAAAAAAAAAAAAAAAAATTAGACACGAAGAAAGTGAAATAATCATGCGTCACAAACCTGTATCGATAGCTGCGCCGGTGTTCTCGAGCTCCAGATCATCGTCACCGAAGGAGACCTTCTCAAGCTCGACTTCCCAGTAAGCCTTGCGGCGCACCGGAACGTACGTAATCTTCCCCTTGTATGCCTCGCTATCGATGCCGCCGAAGATGGCTTCACCTCCGTCCTCCTCCGAAGAGCCAATTCGGAAGGAAAATACGGGCTCATCGATCAGACCTTGGTTAATCAGGTTGTAGAAAGGAGGCGTAATGTGGTTAACAGAGATGGTGTCGTAAGCTAGACCAAGAATGCCATCGAACCTTAGAGAGTTCGTCAGACAAAAGAGATAAAGACCGGGTCAACTAACATACTTTCCAAATGCAAAAGCAAGGCCAGGTTCTTTAGTTGCCTCTGCAAAATCTTGCTTCTTGATAGTAAGATCACCAAGAGTGAGAACGTCGTTCGACACGAAGCCCTCCATGGAACCGGAGCCATAGCGAATCGAAAACTCCGAGCCATTTGCTTTGTAGGTTGAGGAGGCAGAAGAGTCATACTTAGCGTGAAGGAAACATGCAATGGACGTGCACTTCGTGCTAGGAACCCATAGGTTGCTCGACCTGGAGAAGGAGTCAGGGGAATAATTTTTTACCACATTATGGGCTTACCCAGTATCAAGAATGACCTTGAACTAGTCGCAGAGTGAGTACTGAATATTGCGCGCATATAGATGACACTTACACTTTGAGGAGGGCTTCCAAGGGTGATCTCAGTGAAGTACTGAGCATTCATGAAGTCTACTCGACGCGTCAGCAAAGTCTGACAAAAAAGCCAACAAGCAACGTACTGGTAAGAGGGACACCGTGGCCACCCTTGATGACTTCTTGAGTCCAGAAGAGCTGTTCGCCATCCTTGGTAGAAGGTCGGTTTACACGGCGACCTGTACCGCCTGCACCCATCAGGGGAGTTTGCTGGAGTTGAGAGCCATACTTCTCAGCAAGATATGCGCTCTCTAGGGCAGGATTGCTGGAAGTTGGGGGGATCTTGTGGAGCTTGAGTTTGTGGATACGGCCAGCAGAAACGAATGGAAGCAGGCCAAGGACCAAGGGAGTGATAAACATGGTTCAAGGTCAGGTTACAGTGCCGCCGCAACCGAGCTGCGGTCAAGGTAACGTCATGTCGCGGCATCTTCCGGAGTCATGTGCTTCCACATTTCAATTTTCGTGACCATCATGTGCTTTTCAAGCGTGACATGTCACACCCGTTCTCCTCATGAGCACAAGGACGCGTAGATCACAGACGGCGGATGCGGCTTCACTCAAGCTCATCGAGTCACTCATTCTTGCACAGGCAGTATGGGAACATGGTGCTAACTCATGGCCAGCTGTCGCAAAGATACTCGCAAAGCACCCCCTCATTTCCCGCCCAAAGTCCTTCTTCACGGCTCAAGTTAGGCGTTTATCACCTTGCTGTTGATTTGCTAAAATGCTTCACAGTCGACACATGCAATGTACGAGAATCTTATGAAAGAAGCTGGTCTTGAGCGGTGAGACCTGCCGTTACACCAACCTGATATGCTTCTCACTACATTTAAAGCACGGATGCATGCAATGCCGTCCACTGTATGTCGTTTTCAACAGGCATGGGTATAGTCGCTCATTCATCTTAGCACCAATAAACCATAAACTTGCGGAGAAATACTACGTCGCTCGTCTCCAAGAGCTCCGTGCACTCGTCATTGCAGAGGAGAATAACTTCAAGTACGTTCTGCTTTTACAGATATCCGGGTTTCTCTGATAGGTAAAATGCAGGGCACTCGTTACTGAAATAGAAGACATTCGAGCTGGCCGGTTTAACGCAGAACTCAAGGCCCAAACCACTGGTGCACAGACTCTCCAGCCAGAACTAGAGCCTGAAACACAGGTGTGTTTGTCTTTGCTCAGTTTTTTTTTTTTTATAAACATCACAGTAATCCTTCTCTAGAGTCCGCCACCAGAATCTTCGCCCGAGGAGGCCTTCGGAGAATCTGAGCTTAGCGGAGTTACAGTCACTCCTGCGTCGCTGTCTCAATCACACGTCAGTTTGCAAACCTGCCATCAGTATTCTTTCTACTCACCTAAAATAGGAGGATGAAGCATCTGAAATCAGCACACCTAAGCGAGAAGAACCGCAGGCTGAACAAAAGGACATTTACGAGTCTGAAGTGCCTGTCGAATCCCCTCCTATCACGGATGAGATACCTGCACAGCCCCCTAGTCCACCGTTATCTACAGAGAACGAGCTTTCTGACCAGAAAGATGATAAAGATAAATATTCTGCAGATGAACATGCTACCTTGGCCAGTCCTTCCTCCCCAGTCTCTGGACGACTCACGGAAACTCTCATTTCCGTTCACAAGGAAGTAGGGGAAGATGCGGCGACTATTCGCATGTTACCTGACGCTCAAGAGAGGGAGGAGGAAGAGGAAGAGGAAGAAGAAGAAGAGCAGGCACCTCGGCAATTTGACGTGGTAGAACCAGAAATAGAGGAGAAGGTGGGTGAGGAGGAGGAAGAGGGGGAAGAAGAGGAAGAAGGGCTTAAAACAGCAGACGCGCTTGTCGAAGCAACTGACGAGGATATAGAAATGGCACAGATTCAAGAGGAGGTAGTTGAGCAAGAGCTTGTTCGAGACGGTGTATCAGAACCACCAGATCAGCCTATACCGTCAACCACAGCACCAGTAGCTGAAATAGAACTTGACGGGGACGAAGGCAACACATCCGGAGAGGAACCACTCCAGATATCGCGACGTTCGTCATTCTTTTTTCTTCCCCATCATATACCGTGTCATTTACATACGTGTAGGCTCGACACGACGACGACGATCTACCCTATCACCCGTTCAGCCTCTACAGACCCGTGGCAAGGCTCGGCGCCAGCGCGCTGGAAGTCTCCTGGCAGTGAAGGCAGAACCCGAGGCTGAAATAGAGCATGAGGGGGAGGAGGTGCTCGCCGGTAGCCCCAACATCGACATTGATCGTGATATCTCGCCAGCAGCGTTGGACAGCGCAAGCCATGGTATGTTCGCGTGGAATCACGCCATTTTCCTACAGCATTGACTTGTTTCCAGGAAAAAGAAAGGTATCCGTCATTGAAGCACCGGACTCGCCGCGTGACCGAAAACGAAACAGAGACGATTCTGAGCCAGGAGACGAAGACGAGTCAGGTAAACATTCCTTCATAAATGATCGTGTTCTGCATAATCCATGTATTTCTAGGTCCGAGCTCACATGCCTATCGCATGCGTCGCCGCGCTGGAGACCGTACGGAAGAGCAGGTGGCTCTGAAGCGTTTCCAGAGTGTCATTGGGATGCTCCATTCGCAGATATCGCAACACCGGAATGGCAACATCTTCCATAACCCAATCAAAAACTCTGAAGCTCCGGATTATCATGAGATTGTCAAAAGACCTATGGACCTAAAAACCATCAAGATGAAGATCAAAGATGGGGCCATCACGAATTCACTGGAATACCAGAGAGATATTTATCTGATGTTTGCCAATGCGATGATGTACAATCGACCGGGAACGGATGTTTACAGCATGGCTCAAGACGTGGGTATTACAAGCTATTTTTCTCACAATATTTGACGACCTGTTATCTTTTTAGATGATGGTGGAAAGTGAAGGTTACATTTCTAGTTATCGCCAGACAGAAGGTCTTGTCCGAGGAGCACATCGTGCTTAGTGCATTTGACCGTGTTAAACTATGAAATTTTCTGTTCAAGTATTCATTGTTTTCTTACACCGTTTTTTGCAGGTGCTTCAGTATGATATATGATAATTTAGTTTGGATGATGGAATGCAAATACATGTATTTTTACAGGAATGATGTGTGTACAGATGTGGGTGTGAATACTTTGAAAGACCATAAATCAGAACCAAGGGTAATACGTTTCTCCCATTTTCGCTAGCTGAAGTGGGTTAGTTGCGTTTGAGATGAGATTGGTAACTGTTTGAACAACGGGAACAGATCCTGGACTGTTGTTATTGATTGCCTAAAAGAAAGGGAGCATTAGATGACTGATCAGACAGTGACTAAGGTCACACTTACTTGTTCTCTCTCAGCCTTGCAAGCCATGGTTTCAGCTCGTTTGACCACAGCGTCTATATTTGCAGCGACGCTTTGTCTGTATAGCAGATCTACCTGGTGTGCTCGACCACGCATAGTCATCCAAGCTGTTACTTCGTCGCGCCCGAACAAGCAGAGCTGTTGCTCGAGATCGAACTGCAGAGTATATTAAGTTGATAAGTCGACTTCGAAATCTAGAGACAACTAACCTCAGGTTCTGTCAGACATCTGCCGATAGCCATCATGCCCGATGTCAAAATGCCTTCTGTGAAGATAGGGCCTAGGAAGTTTTGCATATTGGGGGTAAATCTAAAAGGAACCACATCGCTAGTGGCAAAGACCGGGGTCTGTTGGGAGATAGCTGGTGGCCTATGTCAGTTGCTGATCAAAAGCATCCTGGTAGTTACTTACGTGGCAGAAGTTCTGTCATGGCCATGAGGCCCGTGGCTCGAGAAAGATGGTAACGCGTTGGGTGCCTACTTGACAGGCATAATATGTAGGTCATGAAGCTGGAAGACGCTATTTGGAGAGCAAATTGTTTCCTCATCCTCCACAATTCACTGGGGTCAGCCATTGTTCGAACCAGGTACTGACTTCGGGTTAGAAAAAAAAAAGAAACGAATACCACGTTACTCACGCGGGTGATGATATCCTCGGGTATGAGTTTAATGGTAATTTCATCATAGATCTCTTTCTTCAAGTTGATGTAGTCTGGCTTCGTTAGCTGCTAACATAGTGAGTGAATATCAGGAGGGTGCAGGGAGTGACATTACTGGTCGTGAGGAAGGCTGCCGGAACTCTCTTAAGACCTTTTTGACCTTTTCTCCAGCATATAGCATGGGTTCCTCTCTCGAGATCCCAGCTGCCTGACAGTGTCGATCATAGATATCTCCCAGTGGGATGTATGACGAGTCAGTCTGGAATAAGCGCACGTTGGGGCTACAAGATATGGCGGCAGGCAAGTGGAAGGCGAGATTGCGTTTCCTGCTCTCCTTTTTACGGCCCAGAGCACTGACAACTAAAGTTATAACGATAATTCCAGATAGACATAGCCGACGTACCCATTGAATGTTCGGAAAATCTGTATCACTCTATCTTCGCGGCGATATTGACGGAGGGCCGGAAGTTGTACGGTGAACGAGGTCTTTGAATTGTCACTGCCGTGAAGAGTGAAGCGCTTCCAACAAGCTCCACTTGACCGACAATTTTCAAACTTGGGCGAAAACTTTTGAATCCTAACGAAATTTTGATTGCTGTCTTTGTCCTGCACGAATGTGGTATTTAGAACAAGTTCACAAAAATATAAAAATATATGAAGCGCTAACCTCTGTATATTGCCCAGGGACCTCAATTTCATCAACCTTGTTGTATTGAAACTCGGTCAAATAATGGCTCAGCACGGCAAGCGGTTGAAGGCGCGGCCGAGTATCCAGGAGGAGCTCGTATTTGTCTCGCCACTGCTGGAGTTTTTGAATATATTCATAGTGGGTTGGTTTGCTGGCCAAGAAGTCCTCTTCGTAGTCTTTCTGCTCATGATCATAAATATGGAGGATATCATTAAAAAAACAAAGACGTACTCTGACTGGGAGAGGTATGGTCTGTGCGAAGCGGACAAGTGTCTGAACATTCTGTTGTGTCATGAGCCCGTCATCGTCAGAGGCATTCATACGCAGGACATAAGTCTGAAGCATATCTGGCTTAGCATCTATGACAGTACAAGAACTGCGACCGCACCTGGATTGCATCTTGAAGTAAAAGGCATATGTTTCTATATATCTCCTCATCCGTCGAAAGCTTGAATTTATGCTGTATTTGATCCACCATGGTCTCCAAGCTAAGAACGAGGAGTGGAAAGGAGGTCTTAAGAACCTGAAGTACTTCATCGATATATTCCCAAGGCTGGCGGGGTGCAGCAGGAGCATCGGAAACAGAAGAACCTGCTGCCGGAACTCCACTTGTGCTACCATGGTTAACGTCAGAGGACGACTGTGTTTGTAACCCAGATCCTGAAGCCTGAAGAGCATTCGAGTCACCACTGTTCGCATCAGCCCCACGTGAAGAGTCCGCAGTTGCTTGATTCATATTTGCAGCGCGGGCTGCCGCAGCCCTCTCGTTCGTCTTCTTGGCTAGCTGCATCTCCTCGCGAGTTGTGCGCAAATGATAGAACAAGGCCTAAGAAAGCATCAGTGAGCAATACATATTTGGGGCCGAGCATTGAGGGTCACAGTACCTGGGGATACAATCTGGCCAGATTCAAGAGAACGTAACGGGCTTGCTTTACCTCACGGTGTGAAATGGAAAGACAGAGCTGGGGGATGAGAGGTATCCAGAACCAATACGCAGCATCGCCTTTGTAAGTGTCAAATGCGCGGGAGATCGTCAGTGCGTTGTCGTCTAGGCTCAACAACCAGAGGATACGCGTGATTAGTGGTCGGCTCTTGCCATTCTTGTATTGCCCCGCTGCTTGCAGATAACAGCTAACGGCATTGGCCGCATACGACAAGTCATTCGGCGTTTCTTTAAACATTCGATCGTTGAAGCGGCCCCATTCCGCCCACGCTTTCGCCTGAGTAATATCGAGCTGTACGGCCTGGCCAAAAGCATGGTTTGCCTCGTCGTTGCGATTGAATCGAGCATGAAACATGCCCTTCAAAGTGTGGAATTCCGCCTTTTGCGAGGCCGAAAAGAACATGAGATTCGTGTTGTTGATTACCTCTAGTCCGGCCTGAAGATCATTCGGCTTTTGATAATGACATCGAGCCTGCTCGCGAAGCTTGAGGAAAGCCTCTGAAATCTCGATGTTCGGTAGGGTGTAGATCTTTGTTAAGGAAGTGAAGCAAACATCGAGAAGGTCATGTTTTCGAGCAACGTGTGCGAACCGGTTGATAATCCACGCAGTTTCGTGATAGCCTCGGTATCCGAAGGTGTTGGCATTGCTAGTTGCCCCACCCGCTGTTTGATTTGGGCCAGAAATCAGAGGGATGTACGCATTATTGATAGAATGGAACACATTCTGTCTCCAGGCCACGAGGTCACTCCAGATGCTGATATCGTCGTGAAGATTGGGCAATCGTTCTCGCCATGCTTGAAGTACCATTTTGAGCTCTGATGACTTTTTCTCCAGATTCTGCGCATTCGTCTGGGAGAGGGATCCAAATATCTGTACAGCCTCCTGCAGTTCCACAAACTGCTGGAAGTGTTGCAGCAGTGGAACATGGGCCGCGGAAAGATAGGGAGGTAAGCTAACCCACTTCCGAAGAGAAAGTTGCATCGCATCTTCGAGGATTCTGGTAAATTCCACGTTCTTCTCCAAAGCGGCTGGGAGTTTGAGTAAGGCAATGAATGCTTCGAATACTCTTCGGCGAGGAGTTGGGATTTCCGGCAGCTGACTTATCTGTTCTTCTAAGCTTTCCCGTTGTTCCGCCCAGTCAACAGTTCTCCACGCACATTCCAGCATCAACTCTTGGTTCCCTTCGCCTTTGGCCAAGTCATAGAGGAGATCCCAATGCTGCAGTTTCTCGGCTGCGAGAATCCAATGGTCTTCCCAAAGACAGTATTCCGACTCTGAAAAGGGTATGGCACCTGCTCGGGACTTGCTCTGAGCTACCTCATACGCATTCGATGCCTGCTCCCACATGCCATTCTGTTCGAAGGCGATGGCAATATTTGTCTCCTGATGTAGGCACCGTCGCCGCCACAATCCGTAAAACAGATCTTCCTCTGCCAACTCAGCATACACGTCGGCAAGCGAGTCATAGACGTAGTCACGAACGGTAGGGTCGTCATCTTTGACCTGATCAAAAGACGCTGCGAGAATTTCCAATGAGACATGCCAAGCTCCAAAGGTCTTCGCAAGATACTTGACGAGATGTGGCGGGAGAGTCATCGGAGGTAAGCATGCATGTATACCGGCGAGAAGGGTTTGGATGATGTTTGGTCGCAACTGGGCCTGCCTTATGTGGTAATCTTTGCTGAGGAGGTTGATCATATGGTGGGTAATGTCTGATTGTTCCCGTCGTGATAGACATGTCCAAACTGCTGGAAACACAGAAATCCAAGTGTCATGAGCGACTTGAGAGTCCAGGAACAGAAGGCGTTGGATAGGACGGACGATTGTATGCGTTTTCGGTCGCGCGAGTGTGTTGAGATTCGGAAGGGCTGATCTGCGATCATGCGGCGGAGGTGTATCTGTGTCTGTGGCACCCAAAATGAGGTGCAAAGCAAGGTAGATCCAGTTATGATCAGCCAGAGCATCCCAACTTTGCACTCCGAAGATATACGTTAGCCTGCTGAGGAGGGAGCGAGGAACGCTGACATCGAGGAGGTCCATGAAGCGCTCCCTGAGGTTTGAGTCTTTGGCACGGCAACCGAGGAGAAATGAGTGCTCAAGGCGTGTGGTTAAATCACTTCGACGCAACGAGGGTTCAGTATAGATCTCGTAGATCAGTTCAAGGTACGAATGAAAAAGAACGTCCGAGCGATTCTCGAACACGATCATCTTTTGTAGCAGGCTTGCCTTCTCTTTCATGGTCGGATAGGCTTCCTGTTTTGGCATTGCCCATGTTCGAGCTAGATCTAGCATATAACGGCAGAGCGGTACACTCTTTGATTTCTCCACGAGTACGACGAGGGTGCTCAGTAGCCATCGACGCTGATCTGCCAAAAAAGCGACAGATATTTGACAGATTTCGAGAATGGCCTTCACAAGGCGAACGCTATTTTCAAATCCAGCTGAGGTCGGAGTAGTTTGTATGTGCTCCTTGGCCAACTTGCTGAGAAGCTTCATGAGATGCTGGCTGAAGGGCTCTATACGCTCGGGTACGACATTGACCACCGACTTTAGCATCAACAGCGTGCCTCGCAAGGCTGTTGAATTACGCAAGCCCTCCCCAATCGCCGAATAAATGAAGCTGTGAAATTCTGATAACTCGCTGGTCTGCTCATCGTCCTCCTTGGGCAATGGGAAGAGTTTGATCAGCCGCTCGAAAATTGGATGCAATGCATCGTGTAATCCATAGTCGTCGGTCACCAAGCCATTTCGAACCAACTTTTGTAAAATAGGTGCGTTCGTAATAAACCATTCGTCGTTTTGTTCTGCCGTTATAACCTGAAGAACCTTCGCCGATGCGAGTGCCTGTATAAGTGCCGGCTCACCCACAAGTTCATTCTAAATGCAACTTTAGACGACCGCAAGAAAGAAAACAATAAAAAAACATATACCTGTTCAAGCGTTCGTGAGAAAAACCGCAGGCCAACAGTTACGTCTGTCCATCCATTGGATCCAACTAGTGTCTGAAGAAGGGAAAGCGCGCGTGGGACTAGTACATTCCTCGTGGTCGCGTCATGTGGCATGGTCGCCAGCCTGACCAGATAACTGACCATATTCTCTCGGAACCCTAACGGCGTTAACCAGACGCTCTCACTGGAGGCTCCCGATTGTGTTGAGGACCGTTGCGCTTGCATCGCTTTTTCTTCCCAATTGTAAATAACTTGCAACAGTTCCACGGAAAGTAGACGTGATTCAGGGGTCGAGGTCGACGACATTCCTATTCTGTTCAGAGAGTTGGCCATGTGGGGGATGAACAGGAATCGGACAGGATAAAATAAATCAGGCTGTTTGACAACCAGGTGATAGATGGCGATGTGTTGCGCGACACCTTCTTCCGCAAGAAGACGACGAGTCGTCTTGGCCCATATTGGAGGTCCCGATTCAGCAGCATCCGCGTGAGGCAGAGATGGAGCCATAGTGGCAAGAGCTTCCTGGCGGAGAGCTGCTTTTCCTTCCGACTGCGGAGAGCGCAGAAGTCCAGTCCATGCGCGTAAAATAAACTTTTGAGGAGTTTGGAACGCTGCGAAGAAACGAGCGGCGAGAAGATATGCCGTCTGTTTAACTATAACATCAGTAGCCGATATGTAGTGCCAAGCACATTTGATGATCTCTTTCTTGACGTCCTCGAGCAATTCTGAATAATGATGGACCATAATTGTCGTAAAGTGAAGGACTTCGATTTTGAACATGTCGTCCGTCTCGGCAAAGGCTTCAATATCATTAATCGGCCGCCAAATGATACGGTGTATTTGGTCCACGAAGTCGCTGTCCAAAAGCTGCTCTCGGGGCGCCGGACGATTGGCGTGAACGACGAGAGTAGGAGTGACCACAAAACGGATGAAATGTGCCTTGTGTGACCACGAATATGATGGATCACGGAACCAGGTGAGAAACCGCACAAGAATGTTTCGCCGGAACAGGACGTCCTCGCTGAGAGCGATGTGATCGTAGAGGAAATTTGTGATGCGGACAAGGTCCATGCCCAAATTGCGAGTGAAGACGGAGACGATCTCAAAAATCAAGTCGATGCGAGGAGATTGCTTCGACGCCTCTATAAATATGTCCAACATGATGATGTGACGTTGAACGACCTCCGGCATGACAACAGCACTCTGCTCTGGTTGAGGCACTTCTGAATGCCACACCTCCAGAAGCGAATCAATGACATAGGCATTCTCTGCAATCCAAGTTGGCATTGACCGAGCCATATCACGGAACAAGAGCATGGCGGGAAGGGCAGAACTCATTTCAGGGCCTTGAAGAAATACAGTAACAATGTATGATGTCCTTGATGCCAGTTCTCGTTCAACATTAGGAGCAAGCCGTGCTTCAATAATGCTCCTGAACGTTCGTAGATGTCGGGGAAAGTTGAGATGCTGAAGAAAGAATTCGACACCTTCGACGGGATATCGGTCGAGATATTTAGCTAATGGCTCAGAGAATGGGCTTCGTGTCGAGAAATGCATCTGGGACTCTGTCTGAACGATTGCATTCACAAGATTTTCCAGAAATATGTTGGCTGCCGACGGAAGGAGGTGGAAGATGTTTGCTAAACGGACAAGCTTTGTGATACCCTCGTTGTTAGACAAAGGAAGTCGGGCGGCATCCATGAGCATTTGAGGATCAGCAACAATGCGAAAGTGGTCAAGGAGCTTATGACCTATTTCGACCTTGAAATAGTTCGTCAGAAGTTCCAATAAACGCGCTAGACCTTCCAAGCCAGGTACAGAGAGGCGCTTGGGATCGGCAAGATTCATCAAAATGGGGCGTAAACCGGTCTGAAGAAGTTCTTTTGGAAGGCGGCTCTGATGTGTAAGTACCATCCTTAAGCCTTCGTGCGCCACGTCCTTAACTTCTGGGGATGACGAATATAGCGACTTGAAATAAACACTGGTGACTCTGTAATATATATCAGAAAGAATGCAGAGTGTAGGTGATGTATTTGAATACCTTTGTCGAGTTTGGGGCTGCCTTTGGAAGAAATCCGTAAGAGGCATAGACGCTGTGAGCAGCTTGATACATGCCACGCGCAACTGAACAACCTCGATACCGCCCTGGCGAGCAGTCACCCGGCCAAGCAGTGCATTGTCGTCAGCATCTGCCAGAGCTAGCGTTTCATGCAACAGCCGAAGAAGCTCGTCATTGAGCTCAACGAAGGGGGGGTCCAGGCTGATGCAATATCGGACGGCTTCAATCATTCCTATTTGTTTTAAGAAAGGAAGGGCTCGGAGTGGTTTTGTAAATATGCCTCCTAGCATACGATCTCTATGCGGCATGAGAAGATCGACGGCCGGTCTTCCGCTTAATCCAACCAGAAGCTCAATGCAGGTTTGAGCTGCTTGACGGACGACTGGATTCGAACTTTGAAGCTCCGGGAAAAATATGCCCACAAGGTGAACAAGCTTTCCACGTGCATGAGCAGCGCCTTCAGCAAGGAAATCGATGTCACCATTGCTGATACGTAAGACCGTGGTAAGGACATCGATGACTTCATCAACATCGCGAGGAAGATCGCGTGGAAGATCTTTCAATATATGAAGCAGCGTTCGGACAAGGTCAATGTCACGATCAGTGACCCATTTAACCCCCAGTACGGGGGTACAGGCCATGATCTTGATGCCAGTGGCGCCCGCACTCTTGCGGGTCCAGGAATCATCCAGACATAGAGCCGTAAATCGATTTGCGACTTGGTGCAATATTCCCATGATCTCTGGAACTGCGACATTATTTTGGCTGTGCATGGACACGAGATCCTCAATGATACGGGCCACGATAGCTTGAGCCTTTTTGGCCTGGCCAGATTGTTCACGGGCAAGAGCGTGCGGGAAGGCGTCGAGGAAGCAATTGAGGAGTGCACTTGGGACCTGTCGCACACCGGGTCCACGCAAATGTCCTCTGCGAATCTCCAGACTGAAAACGATATGCGCGACCTTGTGAATAAACGGGTCAGCCTGAGCTTGTACCTCGGGAAAGTGAATGGCATCAAATATGCCTTCCATTGTTTGAACGAAGACTTCCTCTACGTTTCGGTCGTTAACTCCCTGTCACTTATGTTAAATACGCAGTGATGCATTTTCGAGGAATAGCATACCTCGTGGAGAATGACAGCTAAACAATTCTCTAGGAATGCGTAGGCGTATTCTCGATCAACTGAAGGACCTTGTATCAGCGCTCTGCAGGCCAAACCCGACATGGGACCAAGCTCGATCTTTTCGGTAGATCCACCAAATGATATTGCCACCTTTGCTGGATCAGAGTGGTGACGATACTTCAAGGCGGGCTCCTTTGTCAACAAGCGACGATTACGTCCACCGAGCTTGCCCAAAATTCGGATTGTCGTATGAGCGGGATGATGATTGGCAGGTAGGGGTTTCAAATGGCTGTGCAGAGCTTCCATCAATTCCCGAAGAACCGTGCTCAGAGTGGGGTCCAGGAAGTCGGGCGTCAGGTTGTCAATGCACAGCTCTAACGTCCGGAGGCCTTGAGAAACAAGTTCGGGATTCCCTCGCAATGCCAGCGCCAATGGTTGCATCAGGTACGTCAAATGCGGCAGGAGATGCGTGAGTCGCAACGGTACGGTTAGACAAAGCTCCACAATCATGTCCCGTGTTTGTCCTTCGGAGGCCCACAGCTGTCTGTTTAGACTTTCCAGCATGTCGGGTAACAGTGGAAGAACAGCATTATAAAGTAGCTCGAACCTACCCCCTCCTCCTCCTATGGCCCGGAAAAGAGCCCTGAGAAGATGAAAATAGTTGGTGGGCTTTGATGCTTTCGCAGCTAAAGGGAAACAGTCCATAAGCAGTTTCGCAAGATGCGACTTCAAAATGGGCTCGTTCAGGGCCGGATAGGCACCAACAGCTCCGAAAGCCATCTTGAACAACCGGATGGTTGCAGCGGCAGTCATGTCGTCGTATTCTCCAAGTAAATGAAGTCGGTCCACAAGGAAACTCAGCACGATGGCTAGAAGGGTGGGTGAAGTAGCCTCCCGGGTAAAGAGGAATTGGCAAATATTGAGTAGAATCATGCGTTTGGAAGCGCAGTTGAAGAAGAATTCTATCTTATGTGTCCACACTTCCTGGAACACATGAAGATTGATTTCCAGCAGAGCATGGCCGAACCAATCAATGGCATCGCCTTGTTCGTTAATCCGGGGGTCGGAATCGAAGAGCGACATGCAACGGACGCATCCTTCAAAGAGACGAAAGAACAGTTCTCCATCAGGTATCGGAGCATCACACTTGCGGAGGGATGCGAGGCAAACACGAAATCCGTGGAGAAGGGTTCTAAACATATTTCGAGACTCTGTAGAGAGAATGAATTAAATATCGCCTCATGTTTAATAATGAGTACGAACCAAGGACGAGCTCCTCTGGTTTCTCAAAAGCATACATCGCACCACCCACAGGCCTTGTTTTCTCGATAAAGGCTGCGTCAAGAACGATTGCTTGACTGTTTTCTTTCAAGCGCGCCGCGCTGGTCGTAACTTGGTCATAGATTATAGCAAGGGCTTCTAGCCTTTCAAGACACGTTTCAAACATGGCGCCTAATAAGCGTGCTGCTCCCTGCGGGGTCTCCTTTGCTATGATAGGCTCCGCAAGGCCAAATATCATTTTCGCCGACATGGTGTGGAGATTTCCCAACACGGGGTTATGGATAAGTCGGGAATAAACATGGACGACACGTGCTAATTGCGTTGCCGTGAGCTCATTTCGAATGTGATGAACAAGGTCAGCAACCGCGCTGTAAACAGCAGGTCTGAGAGGGTGTCAGTATCACCTCAACAAGTTCAAGTGCCGAGGATAATTTACCGGAGCATTTCTCTGCTAGCAATCGATTTTCCAAGGAGAACGTCCTCATCGAAAAGCTTGTCAAGGTGAGGGAAAAGAGCCTTTCGAGCAGGCTGTCCCATAAGATGACGGAAGACGACCATCAATTCCTGGACACGGATTAATACAAAGGAATTCAAACATGAAAATGAAGGTAATAACCTTGCGCAGTGAAATACCTTGAGCAGGACAGTCTTGAAGCATTCGTAACGCAAGGAGAATCAGCCTCTCCCCATATGACTCGTCTGGGTCTCCCGAATATCTCATAACGTAGGCCAAATACGACAAGATCTGTTTCAAATTCAGCAAAGCATACGAATATAGGTCACAGGACTCGCACCTTGATCTGCGCGTGGATGAAGTCTGAATAGGCATTTGCATTTATGATGGTTGGGGCCATTCCGGACCAGATACCACCCATAGCCTCATAATCTTCCCTAGCTTTCTTCTGCGCTGGTGATTGTAGATCAAGAGCATCAAACGCAGGGGTGATAGTCGTTTGTAGTGGCGCCGAAATCATGGGTCGATGGACCTGGGACATTATTACCATGACCATACCCATTTCTCCAAGGACCTTGAAGCTGCGTATGCTTAAGAGCGCGACGTTTGGATCGAGCGGGGCGGAGTCTTCTGACAGAACCTGTTCAACCAGGCCCTTCATATTTCGGAATGCTTCTTGGAAAATGGCAACAAAATCAGCCAGGCATTCGTCCGTTAAAAGTCGGTAGCCGCGAATGATGTCCAGAAGTGTTTTACAAGCCACGACACCGTTCTCCTCATTGTCGTGACGTAGTATATGGAGCATGCAGTTGAATATGGGAGTGACATGTGTGCGAATAGTCTCGTTGATTGGAAGTCGGTTGATGATTTCGAGGAGGACGCGACGAAATTGGTATTCGACAGTGTCTTTGTGCAACGCGACTTCTCCTGACCGAAGGAGGTCAAGAAGAGCGGGAATAAGATAGGGGAGTGCTCGAATTGATTCGGTGTCGCGGACGGTGTCCAGCATCTCTCGGATTTCAGCAGCCACTCCAAGCTTGGTCCTGAGGTCTGCGGAAGGCTTGAGTTACAATTTCCTCAGCAATCCAAAACTAGCACACACCTATGTTAGGATCTGAAATCTTTGCAGCGCGTATTTCCAGGTCTGAAGTTGTGGCTAGGTGAGGATTGGGCTCCATGGTTGGGGTTGCAGCCATGGAGGCTCAAGACGAGAAATATCGAGTTGCCTAATTTGGGGAAAGCGGTAATGTTAGTCTGTATTTGGGCGGTATTATGACCTATTGATTGTCGAGGTCGCCGCATGTTCGCGGAAGCAAATGTTCACCGATGACGCCGGTCGCTACTCTTCGCTACTGGCTCTTCACCTCTCTTCACACCGTCGTCGTCTACTGTGACTGTAAATTCTTGGGTTCCCTCTTGATTTCTCTCGTCGTCTTCTATGTCATGGACTGTGGAGTATAAGAACTTTGAGCTCTACTTCAGTGATTTCTTTCTTCCTTCTTGCAGTTGAGAGCGGGACTCTATGCTTGCACACCCTTTTCTTCTTCCTTGGTTCCAGTAACCGTGTTCTCAAATTCCACATTCTTCTGTTGATAGTTCCCTACTCTTCTTTCACTCTTATTCCTTGACCCAAGTGGAACTGGTTGCCAACATGGCTACTCTGTCTAGCCTGGACAGTGGAACTATCGATGAATTCATTGCTCATCCTGACTAGTGAGTGTCCCTTTGCGAATAGTGATCTACATGTTCCTATTGAGATCGACCGTATCCAGTCGACAAGTTTCAGCTTTCTTTCTCGGTGCGGTCTTCATCACCAGTTTACAGTACTCTACGACATGGTTTCGAGGTTTTATCCCGCGAATCGGATCTTTGATCTCTCGATATCGTTCGAAACCGACCGACATCGAGGAGTCAAACTTTGAGAAGACTTCCATCGCGCCTTTTTCAAAGCCTGCGCGATCTGGAGAGCATCAAAGCCTTGTATTCACTCTCTCCATCTGCTTTGCCTTCGCCAGCATTGCATACTTCGGCTCCCTGTTGTCATTTAGCATCAGCGAGGGAGGGGCACTCTGCGGTAAGCAGATGACATTTCCACCTGATGTGTCCCTGAGATCTGGCATGATAAAGCATTTGTTGTGGCTTGGGGCGGAATGGCGGCCCAGACCTCCAGAATTGTCGGGCTAGCAATCCTTCTCTTGGACTTGAGGGACCTTGGCATTCCTCGCATGGAATTTTACGCTATCATCGGGTGGCTTTTTCTCGGGATGGGTAACGCGTAGCCTTTCTCGTCTTCTCGCCAGGACACTGACCCATGTCGTTTTATCCTAGTATTGGTTTTCATTAACAATGCTATCGGCACAGGCGTTACCAGGTTGTCAATTCTACCTTTGGTTGACCTGCTTGCTGCAGCTGACTCCATCCATAGGACGTTCGAACCGTTAAGTGTAGCTTTCTGCTACCGGAAGCAGTTAGTGGTACTTCGTCTTGTTGCTTCAAGTGCTGATGATTAACGCCAGCTTTCTTCCAACTGCCCTTGTATCTTCACTGCTCTATTTCATCTTGGAGACGTATACCCTTTTTCGCCTTGTATTTCTTATCAAACCAGACCCTAGTCGCCAATGCCACAGGTGGTCAAAGACGCGAGACATCCGTATCGGAAGAGCCGGTTCTCTCCTGCTTCTTGAATTGTTAACAGTTGTCCCATCGGCCAAGCACTTCAGCATACTCGCGGACTTCATTCCTCTGAGTATCGGTGCCCTTATTGTCCTCGGTGAGACCCTCACCATAACACTCGAGAGAGGGACCCTAAATGGCAATTTTAGCCACATTCAACATGGGGGACGATGCCCAAGGCGATTCAAGGTCAAGATCTGGCAACTCTACTTCTCAAAGGCCAGATGTGATAAGCCTTGGGATGGATGGACGAGTTTCCCGACTCTCATTTACGGCGAGCCAGCTTGCTGCCTCTCAAAGGTCGGATGTAGCAAGCGTTGGCCACGATGGAAGGGTCTCTCGGGTCTCGCATACGGCCGCCCAACGTGGGAGTCCGGCAGACCTACCTTCATCTACAGCTCGGCCTATGATATCCCACCCGTATTCAGCTGAGTCGCTTAATGATCCAACGTCATCACAGGAATATACTTGGTTGCGTCAGAATCAACAGCATATGCCCGGAAATGATTCAGATATCGTCATTCGTACAGAGGAGGGTATAATCCAAGTCGTGGAGCTTGCGAAGGCACCTACCCACCCCGGCGCAGTCGTCCTGTTCCGCATCAATAGGCATGGCTCACCGTTGAGTACACCACGACCCACGCCGGGCCCAAGCTTGAGACACGATCTGGCATCGGGTTCTACGTCGACGATCGTATCCCCTACAAAACCACCAGCTCCTCGTGGTCCCTCCCCCATTTCTCCTCCTGCAAAACACCCCCCTCCTGGTCCCTCCCCTATGTCTCCTCCTACAAATTATTCTCCTCCTGCTCCCTCCCCCATGTCTCCTCCCACAAGTATTTTGTTGCATCCTTGGCACAGAAGGAAACAACCGGACAGTATGCCTGAATCGCCCACCGGATCGTCAGAGGCAGATTCAAACAAGACACTCGCGTCCGCGAATAGGGGATCTGTTAGAACCTCTTATTCGTTTGAATACATGATCCACATGCCCCCAGCACCTGAGCAACCTGACCGTTTACGCAGATACACCAGCTACACCCTGACGTCGCCAATGGCGTCGCAGGAAGGAGAGGAATCACGAACGCCGGTGAGGCTGTTGAATTTCGAATCAAATCTTCGGGCAAACGAAGGGCGACCCCGAAGTGCCCTGCTTTCTCCACCTGCCTCTACACTGCCGCGTTGATGAAGTTTTCTGGAACTCGGGCAGGACCCCAAATTTGTACATAATATCTAAGCTAGGTTACGTAATGCATCACTGTATATGGTAGGTACTTCGACGTAGCCGGAACGCAGCATCGTCTCCACCGTCATGTCCAGTGAACTCTTGAAACAGATCCAGGCTGGAAAGAAACTCAAGAAGGCGGAAACTCATGACCGAAGCGCGCCAATCGTCGAGGCTCCAAAGTCTACGTTTGGTGGCGGAGGGTCATCGGGAATCTCTGCTGGAGAATCCGCTAGTGCTGGGGGCGGAGGTCACGGTGGTGGACCTGCGCTCGGTGGACCTCCTCAGCTGGCTGGACTCTTCGCAGGGGGCATGCCAAAGTTGAAGCCAGCTGGTGAAAGGCATACTGGTAAGCACTGATCATTTCCTGGGCTTAGGTTATGCTGAAAGACCAAGCAGCAAAGCCTACCAATCTTGCAAAACCTCCCTCAATACCAAGGCGAGATGGAGCCCCATCGCCAGCCCCGCCGACAAGGGCCGTGCCTCCTCCAAAGCCTTCTTCTCCAGCTCCTGCTCCTGCTCCCCCTAGCAGACCTGCACCTAGTATTCCTCATCGTACAGTTCCTAGTCTCCCCGATAGCGCTCCTTCGCCGCCTCGCAGAGCTCCGCCACCGATTCATACTGCACCTCACCATGCACCGCCCTCCCGCCCTTCCCCTGCCATTCCTCGTCGACCCTCACCCGCCATTTCTGCTCGTCCTTCGCCTGCACTTCCTCCACGTAACATTTCGCCTTCTCCACCTAGATCGGCACCAGCCTCCAGGCCTGTCCCTGCAATCCCACCTCGAATTCACGCTGGCGCTCCAAGCAGACATCCACCCACTGCTCCTGGGAGACCAGCGCCGCCTCCGCCTCCGCCTCCAAGGCCATCGAGTGCGGGCCCTTCATCACCAGGGAGAGCCGTTCCTCCTCCCCCGACACGTAAACCTCCTCCAACAATAGGGGCACCCGCCCCGCCCGCTCGTGTCCGCGCCTTGTCGGCAGCCGAACCTCCTGTACGTGCGCCACCGCCTCTGTTCCCGAATCGGTCCAGTTTGATGCCACCCACGGCTGAACCGAGCCCGCCTCCGAGCAGAAGAGTACCCTCTATTATCAGCAATGGGGGCTCACCCCGCCGTAAAAGTAATGTTTACAGTGGCTGTTTTACACTTTTGGGCTGACGCGACTTTGGTTGACAGTACCTTCTCCACCGCCAAATGCCGGTGGTCATGTATTCCCGGTGACAGACTTCCCTCCACCACATGAGTTTCAGGCGAAGGTGAAGCAGTATGCTAGTGGACGGTCACGGGGGAGTGATTTTGACCTTGGGACATTATAAAACGATGTAGTAATAGACGGAGTGACTACGGATCTATGTGGTTCTGGTGAAAGTCTCGACGTGTTCGCGGAGTAATGACCGCATATGGACTGCTTAATCCGGAGATGGACCGAGGGAGACCGAGGGGTGGTTGTATAAGCGAGTGACACGTCAGTCCAAGTGACCATCACTTATAAGCAGTCGACCATTCATCGTTTCGCATTTATCCATCTCCCGTCATGCGTTTCTCTTCCATTCGCTCGCCGGCGTGCGTCCTCGCACTCGCATCTCTCGTCCTTGCCGAGACTGCCTCAGATGTGCTCAAACTCAATGCTGCCAACTTTGAGGAGACCGTGAGCAGCAACCCACTCGTGCTCGTCGAGTTCTTCGCGCCCTGGTAAGTTCACCAGCTAAGTATTTCAGGCGACGCGTCTCACTAGAACCCAAGGTGCGGCCACTGCAAGGCCCTCGCGCCGCATTATGAGGAGGCTGCCACCGCTCTCAAGGAGAAAAACATCACCGTTGCGTCTGTTGACTGTGTTGACGAGGCAGACCTGTGCCAGGCAAAAGAAGTCCAGGGCTACCCGTAAGTCCCGTTAGCGACGCCTCTTTGCTCTTTATTCTTATCAGATTGCAGGACCCTGAAGGTTTACAAAAATGGCAAACCCACCGACTATACTGGCCAACGCAAGGCCGATGGTATCATCAGTTATATGGTAAAGTAAGTAAATGCTGTTCATGTCTGCTATCTGCGGCCGCTCATCACCATTCGATCTAGACAATCTCTTCCCGCTGTTTCTGAAGTCACGCCCGAAAACCATGAAGAGTTCCAAGAGGCCGACAAGCTCGTCGTTGTTGCTTACCTTCCTTCTTCGACCTCAGAACCTGCCCCTCAATTCAGTGCCGCCGCTGAGAAACTCCGTGACGATTATCTCTTTGGTCTTTCTACAGATGAGGCTGTCATCAAGGCCGCTGGCGTCAAAGCTCCCGCCATCGTTGTCTACCGCAGCTACGATGAACCCCGCTCTGAATATCCCTACCCTGTTACTTCTGCTACCGCCAAAGACCTCGAAGACTGGCTCGGTGAGCTCGCAATCCCCGTCATTGATGAAGTTAGCGGCGAGAACTACGCCGTCTACGCTCAAAGCACCAAACCCCTTGCATACCTATTTCTCGATCCTACTTCCGAGCAGAAGGAGGCACAGATTGCTGCCATCCGCTCCGTCGCCCTTAAATACAAGTCGAAAGTCAACTTTGTCTGGATTGACGCCATCAAGTTCGGTGACCACGCCAAGGCTCTCAACCTCCAGGAGGCGAAATGGCCCGCGTTCGTCATCCAGAACTTGGAGAAACAGTTCAAGTTCCCCCTCGATCAGTCCAAGGAATTCACTGTTGAGGATGCCGATGCTTGGGTTGAGCAGTATATTGCTGGCAAACTCGAGCCTTCCTTGAAGAGCCAGCCCATCCCTGAGTCCCAGAGTGAAGCTGTCTACACACTGGTCGGGAAGTCATTCGAAGATGTTGTCTTCGATGACTCCAAGGATGTCTTTGTAGAGTTCTACGCTTCGTGGTATGTTACATCTTTTGCTGCCCTTCTTCTCGTCCCTGATATATGCTGTTCTAGGTGTGGTCACTGCAAGCGCCTTGCGCCTGTCTGGGAGACTCTCGCAGAGAAGTTCGCTGACCGTAAAGACCGTCTTGTCATGTAAGAGCTCTCTCTTCCTGCAAAGATGGGACACTTCTGATAATTTATTCATAGTGCCAAGATGGAGGCTCAGGACAACGACCTTCCTCCCAGTGTACCTTTCCGAGTCTCCGGCTTCCCTACCCTGAAGTTCAAGGCCGCTGGTACTCGTGACTTTATCGACTATGAGGGTGACAGGTCATTGGAGAGTCTCATTGCATTCGTTGAGGAGCACGCCAAGAACCCGCTCGTGGTACCGAAGGTTGTTGCTGACGGCGAAGCCCAAGCACCCCTGGGCAACGCCTCAGAGTCTACCGAGGGCCATGACGAGCTCTGAGCGTTACATAACATATCAGTAATAAGAAAAACAGACCCCTTGTACCATCGCACGTTTCTTATTTATGACTGGACAAGCATCGGATAGCCAGAAGATGTTCAACTCTTCTGAGAGTGTTCCTTCTTGGATCTATAATAGTCGGAAAATGATAATCTAATACCCAGAAAGCGACAGTCAAGGTCAGGATGGACTTGGAGGTGTTGCACAATTGTCTGCGCCCGTTCGGAGAACGAGGAGCCATACTCTTTGAGTCGCTCCAGCAGCCCAGCCAATGTCTCCGTTGAGTGTTTCCCGGAATCGTCGCGCACACCACGACCCGTAAATACGCCCTTGAGACTCTCAGCTGCAGAATAACAATGAAAGAGTGTGGTAAGGCTTACTCGATCTTCATCCAGTTTTTCATCCCGCCGAGAGGATTCTGATAGGCAGTAGTTGTAGAAGTTGTCCTTGAGATATTCATGAGCATACTCGACGTTCAGCAGGGTATTATCAAGGCCATACCGTCGCATCTCGAAACTGCAGGATAACGGAGAAGATGTCTCTCACTTGAGTCAAAACCGTTTCCTTGTCGAGTCGAATGGTCAGCGACAAACCAGTGTCAAAAACGCGTGCACTCACTTCTTTTCCAGTTTTAGGACTTAACAGAAGAATTTTCTTCACCATGCGATTCAAGTATGATCGGTGAGCTTCAATGAGCGCGTCCAAGTCTCCCTCCTTCTTGTTCAGGAAGTCGATCAAGATCTTCCACGAACACTCGATTACTTCCAGATGACAATAAGCCTGCAGTTGGCGGATGAAATGTATCATCTCTGCCATGACAAGCCGGATCTTATGCCATTCGAATTCGAGTTCTGGAGAACGAGGTCAGACACGGTGCTGCGGTAGTGGTGATCCGCAAAGCATTACCTGGTACGCGAAGGAAGTTGCGTGCTCCACCAGCTATTCTCATCCAACCCATATTTAAGACCCCCTCGATACGCTTCATCTGCCACAGATGCCGGAAGAGCTTCAGGTATTGCTCCATCGAGTCCGGATCGAGAAGTGTGTCGATAGGAGCATCGACCTTGTATTCCAGCGTGAAGACATCCCAGCCAATTTCGCCATGAGAGTATTCGAGCATGCGTGCGTCCAGGCGGCGAAGTACATCCGACGAATCTCTCTCAGCATTCGATGAACGGATCGCTGTTTCAAGGGTAGCCGTAAGATTATGGCGATATAGTGTATTTGCAGGTCGAGTCAAGCTGGGCCTGTCAAGAAAGTTCAGAAATGAGATTATAGGTGCGATAGGGAGAGAAATATACCCGAGGGCCTCCATCAATTGGTCCGCAAAGTCTCCATGTCCCAGCATTAGATAGTTCTTCAGAGCACACAGGTGGTCAAGCAGCTTGAATTTTTCAATAAAGACTTCAAATAACCGATGGCTGGCGGTCAGATATGCGGCGTCGATAGAACGCTCTAAACCAGCTATATCACTATACTTCAAGGCTTTCTTGCAGTCAGGTCAAGGGGATGTGCGATCACAGATGCGGTACTCACTACCCCCAGTGTTGCTCATGTTTTCCCGCGTGACAACCCAATCACTATCATGGCAGCTATATCGAATGAAATTCAGACTTTTTCCAGTTGAAAAAATCTAGAAGAGGATGAGTGTGTCGTCGTATTGGTGTAGAGGGTGAACAAACCTTCCTTCCAAAAGATTCCCCAACAAACATAGGGAGCATGTCTTTCTGGAACTGGTACTTTGTCTCCCATAATCTTAATCCGCCTTCCCGTTCCCCAATGGCATCATCCGCATCACCACCAAAACCACCAAAGCCTCCATCACCAGATAATTGGCCAATGCCTCCTGCCAAAGATGATGGGTGAACGTATTGGAGATGGGCCACGTTTGGATCAAGTGCAACGAAAAACTCTGAGAATGGGTCGTAGAGCTCGCCAGAAAACAGCCACTTGTGTAGGGTAGCAAAGAAAGGTTTTGATACCTGTCATAAATTTCATGAGGGAATTGCTGCTAAAGCGAAGGACGGATACATGCCTCTTCCAGCAATTGGTCCGTGAATTTTCGAACAAATGGATCTCCGTTGTCGGCATATCCATGAATCAGATTTACCAGGGCACCACCATGTGCATCTATAAACGAAGGAAACATGAACAATTTAAATACCAATGTGGAACTACACGCACCTCGAGCACCCTCTACGCATACGCTCATCATCCTCATCCGTAGCCTCCATTCGTTAATCCAAACATCGAGTCTTCGCAGTGTTAGGCCAGACTCCTCTCCAGCAGCGTTTATATTGTCATCGGTAGATCGATTTTCATCAACCGACGCGCCCTTCGATGCCATCTGGGACTCGAGAATAGCGATGAGTCGATAATACTCTGTAAGTTGTGATTGAAGATGATGGCAAAGGCTTTGTTCTATCATCCCAACGCCTGTTGCGGCTTCACTGTCCCGAACAAATGACTCGACGCGTGTATACAAGTACCCGACTTCGGACAGGCGATGAATAAGAGCTTTAGTAGGAGGGGCAACAATGTATCTCTGTAAGGAGAGGCTCAGACACCCATAGTCTTCAGACACGTCGCACGTACTGGATCGTCCACGAAAACAAGCGTATTTTCCGAATTCGCATCCTCGTTCAAGGAGAAATGTACATACTTTCCCGATATTCCTTGCAGTAGATATAAGGCATCGCGAAGAAGTAGTTGTTCGGGAATATGTGAACGACCTGCAAAGGGTCAGCGTTTTGGAGACACCATAAACCGACGCAGCGGACCGATTTTGGCACGGTATTCTTGCAGGATTTGGGCCTTGGATTTTCCCTTGGGCGGTCGCGGTGTAGGTGATGGTTCCACTGAGCTTGGACTAGAAGCATGCTGCAGGGGAGGAGGCGGGGACAAGGAAGGAAGGAACGATGATGTGGTGATGGCTTGACGGGAGGAGGCCAAGCTTTGGAGAAATAGCAGTGTTGCATGTTTCCTTGATAACACGGGCTTCGCGTGTTCTCAGACCCAACCGACATTCGAAAGTGGCGAACGACACACCTGATCGAGGAAACGCGAAAGGAGGTTCGTGAACTTTAAAGACGCGACACCCGAGGGAGAAGTTTGAAGTACTGTCGAGATGTAAAGGTCAAGTGGACTTCAAAACCGCAGATACATGTTACATACAGCGTCGTTTGACTTTATCTGCAAGGTATCCCAGATCCGGCTCTTGATTTTGACCAATATGACTTGTACAGTTGTCACTTTGTACGGACGTGTGGTAAGAAAGTCGGCTCACCTTGACAAGATATCTTCGCAGTGGGAGACAAGTTCGTGTCGGTAACGGCTATTGTCGCGCGCTGCAGGTATAATGGAGGTAACGAGAGACTCTACAGATTGAAGGAGGGTTGACATGGTGTTCGGGCTTTCAACTAATATGAGAATAACCCGGACGCTGTTCTAACTCAGGGAAACAAGAGTCGCGACTTGAATGAGCCGTTGCAATCATCAATGAGTCCGAGGCGACTCTAACGCGTCTTAGGTCACGTGATAACGAGGCGTCGCAAACCAAAAAAAAAAAAAGGTGTTTCTGAGTTCGCGAACTTGAATTCACATGCATTTACTGAGCACTAAAAAGGCATCTAAAGGAGGCGAGATCTACAGTACACTGTCCACCCTTGCTCATTGTGTCAGACCTTACACACGCTTATCATTTTATTTAACTACATTTGCCAACACTTCCGTATGGAGTTTCCATAACCACCGCCAATAAAATACACATAAGGATGTCTTCAAAGCTTGATGTGCTTCAGCCCATCCTTCCAGAAAGTAAAATATGCTGGGTGGAGACAAAGTCAGTGTTTCGTGCTTTCGGATCGTACCAACATAGGCAACTCACGTGTTACACCGTCCTCCTAAAAGTAAATAAGGGAATGAACAAAAGAAAGCAGAAAAGAAATGCAGGACGTACACGGTAGTTGAGGAGGGCAACCATGCCATCTGGATTCATTGACTCGCCAGTGTACTGATCATGTAACATCAGTTGTGGACATGGTCTGCGGGAGAGAAAGGAGATATTACAAATTCATAGTCCTTGAAATTTGCGACGATCTTTTTAGCGTAGGCAGCGGCGCCCTTCTCAAATGCCTCGACACGTTCAGGGTTGGTCTCCGCAAGCTTCGCCTTCACTGCCTTCATGTAACCCTTGAAAGAGAATAAATGAGGAATCGGCGTTCGCAACGAGATAAACCTACTTTGAGATACGTAAGGTATGATTTTTTGTCGAACGACGATTGTTGGAGACGGGACGTGTATACGACGTTGTTGACCTGAATGGCGCCGTCTTCAAGAGCCTCGTCGCCCTCCTCCGTAGAAGGATTGGCACCTATTTTATGTTGAATAATAGCACCAGAGAGATGGACTGCTTATTCACCAATGTCGACATCAGCGCCAGGTTTAATGGTGACCAGTTGGCAATCGACTTCATAAACAATGTCATCCACGGTCTTGCTGTGTCGCAATGCAATCGATTGGCAAGATCCCATGAAAATTGGACAGAAAACTTACACGGGGAAGGCATCCGAGAACATCTCGTCGCTCGTCAAGATATCTTCATAAAGCAACATGGCAGGTAGGCGTTGAAAATTTTATGAGGCGATTGAATGATGGTGGAACGAAGAAAAGCAGTCCAAACCCGACATCGATCAATAATCTTATCGTCGTCCAATCATGATGTATGTGTCTTAAGTTTGTGTCACGTGGTGCCGATAATTTTTGAAATTCCAAGCCTCGCCTTCGAGCCTCTTCGAGCACCAGCCTCTCGACGCTAACGAAGCCATGGACTACCAGCCGGTCGTGATCAAGGCTCATGCGCGGCCGTCGACTTTGAAACACGGAGCAGAGTCCAGGTACTGGCGTCAGTTCAAACACCCTGTTTTCGTCAAGGAATATGCCCCAATCACCTCCGTGCATTTCTCGCCGTCAAAACCTCATAGGTATGCAGTCACCGCTGCAACCCGAGTGCAAATATACGCGCCACGAACACAAAAGATTACAAAGACAATATCCCGATTCAAGGATGTTGCACGTAGCGGCAGTATACGAGAAGATGGGAAGCTTGTCGTAGCAGGCGACGATAGTGGTCTTGTCCAGGTGCGGCCAACTTAAGAATCGTATCAGAGACCAGACGTCTTATTGAAATATGTTTTTAGGTTTTCGACATAAACTCACGCGCAATTCTGCGTACTCTTGATTCCCATAAGCAACCTGTTCATGTTACAAAATTCTCGAAACTCTCGCCAACACAAGTGCTATCCTGTTCTGACGACACCACTGTCAAAATTTGGGATGTTCCCTCCCAATCCACAATCTCGACATTCATCTCACACACGGACTACGTGCGGACGGGCCAGGTATCCAACTCAAATCCACACCTTGTGTTGACTGGCTCTTACGATTCCACAGTAAGACTCTTCGACTCTCGGTCGGGTCAGTGTGAGATGGTGATGGGGGATATTGGGATAGCTGGGGGTGCTGCTAATGCGCCTGTCGAGCAAGTCCTATTGTTTCCTTCCGGCACCGTTGCTCTTTCATCCGCAGGTCCGATAATCCGTGTCTGGGACCTTGTTGCCGGCGGGCGCTGTATACGCGCCCTCTCAAATCACCAGAAAACTGTCACAGCTCTGGCCTTTGACGCGAACGCTGGTAGACTGCTGACCGGTGCCCTTGATCAAATGATCAAAGTATACGATGTGAGCTCTTACAAGGTCGTCCACACCATGCGCTACCCCGCCCCGATTCTCTGTCTCGCTCTCTCTGTATGTTTGTCCATATTCACGTTCTTTGTAGGAATTAAATCTCAACTTTTCCCTTTAGCCTGATGAAACTCACCTGGTGGCAGGCATGTCGGATGGAACACTTTCTGTTCGTAGACGACAACCCAAACCAACGGAGAGCTCAGCCGCCGACGCCCTTCGGTCTGATACCTTTGAATCGTTCCTTGGTACAGCACTCCCAAGTGTTGGGCAGGGTCTCGTGCGCGGCAAGACTATATCAAAACCCGTGGGCGATGTAGATGAGCTTCGGGTGGAGGTCAGGCGAGCGAAAAGACTCAAAGATTATGATAAACTCCTCAAAAACTTCAAATACTCTGCTGCTTTGGATGCCGTCTTGCGCAAGGTGCGAGCTATGAACTCAGGACCAGAAATCAAGGTTCTAATTGTCCTGAAACAACAGCAAGTACCTCCAACCACCACATTCTCGCTGATTCAAGAGTTGGTACACCGTGATGGGTTAAGAATAGCTCTCTCAGGTCGCGATGATGTCCTTTTGGAGCCGGTCCTTCGACTGCTTGTCAAGTACGTCAGCGATCCGCGATTTGGCGAGATGGTTTGTGACATTGCTTACATGGTTATCGGTATGTTGCTCTCGATAATGAGACGGATGTTCGCTGACCACTTTGCAGAAATGTACAGCCCGATCCTGGGTCAATCTCCATTGATTGACACGCTGTTTCTGCGCCTTCGAAAGAAAGTTGCGGAGGAAATCCGTTTCCAAAAAGAACTGGTGAAGACCAGGGGCGCGTTGAATATGATATTGTCTTCCACAATATCTCTCAATGCAGCATGATTTTTGTGCGTGGCTACGCTCCATTTAATTTATCGTCGGGTGCATGCATGTATAATATGTATATTATGGTACGTTTGATGTATCAAGCGCAGCGATGAGACCCTCGAGTATTTCCTTCTGTGAGGGAGAGCGATTGGAATCATCCGAATCATACGACTGCGTGGTTTCATCCACGTTACTGTGGAATATCTTCAGGGTTTGAACTATATCTTGAAGCGATTGGTTTTTCCTATCAAGCATTTGGAGCGCGTGGTTTCGAATCTACACAATTTGGTATGAGGTTTGGTGTAGGAGACCATGGATGGTGCTTACCCCGTCGTCTTCCATTATGATCCACGCCAAAATGTAATCAACAGTTTGGAGTGTAAACAGTCCGCCATCCAGTCGCCGCAAGTACCAACTGGCTTCTAGCTCTTCGGCATCTTCGTCTTGCGTGAGCTCCTGATTATTATTAAATGCAACAAATCAATGAATCAGATGGGCCTTCATAAAGTAAAGAGATAGACTGACCTCCTTCTCCCTGGCGATTTCAGCATCGGTGGTCTTGAGTCTTGTGCGGGCACTATCGCGGATTTCAAGCAGTTTGTCGACTTTTTCGTAGTTCGACTCCACAAACTTGGCGAGGAGGCGGATTCGCGCAGGGGAATCGGACGCAATATTTGAGAATAACGAAGATATTATACCAAGAATATGCCCAGTATCCTCCGACGCCGGCAGAGTAGGCTTCTGTTTCTTTGACACCTATAAAAGATTGAGAATGCACTGTATAGATTATTCTCAGGGTCCTGACCTTGCCCATAAATGCAGAAAATAGTGTCTTGAGGCCAAGGATCTCGATGAAGGTCTCACAAATCGAGGAACCAGTAACACCAGACATGGCATAGTCCAAGACCTTGATCGCTCTGGATTTCGACTGTAGTTTTTCCCTGCACATCAGTTAGACAAACGTAAACCCATACTCATAACATTATATAAACCCTCACTTCAACATCAATACCATTAGATCTGTCCCCTCAGCCGCTGCAAATAGAGCCTTGATAGAAGGCTCACTGAGGGCTGAGCACAACGTGTCGAAAACATTCTCCATGAACTCAGTTTCATCAGCATCAACGGGATCACGACGTCGGTATTGCTAGATAAAATAGTCTGCGTTCAGGCCAGACGATCATTTCGAGTATGAGCTTACAGCAAGTGTTTTTAGAAGGACCTCGACGCCATCCTTTTTTCCGAACTCCAGTCGATTCTTCTGGTTGTCTTGCAAAAGAATGGAAAGGATTTCCGCTGCATAACCACGATTTTCGTCGTGTGTCTTTAATTGGATACGATTTAAAAGCCAAGTCAAGATTGAGGTTTTTTCCACAAGTTGTACTGATAACTGTGGGTTAAACCCGAGAATGTTTTCAAATATGCCTGGTAAGCCCTGTTGGTGTGTGTAGAACGATCTAGACACGCATCACGTACCAAGGATGTGGAAAACGCCTTGCCGATCCGCCTCTTCAGCTTCATTCAGGCGTGGAAGGTTATCAACCAAAAGTTCGAGGATAGAATTTTCTAACTTTAGGACAGTCAATTCTAGTATGTTGACAAGTGTCATCCACACAGCACGCACCAATCCGCTTATTAGAGTTTTAAGCGCCTCTTCGGCGGTCTCTTCGGTTTCCTCATCTTCGTCCTCATTTCCAACATCTTCATCTGTGAGTTCATGAACGAGCTCGACAACGTCAATCACAATATCTACATTTTCATGGGCAAGAAGTCCGACAAGAAGCCCGACAGTACCAGAACGAACGAGTTCCGGGTAAGCAAGCACTGGTGCCTGAGCTAAGGGCAGCAAGGCTTTTATTGCACCATCCAGGTCGGCTTCAGAATCAATGAACCTGGCTCGAACGGTTATTTGCTGTCCATGTGGTGATATGGTAGTCTCTCACTTCGTGGGGTCGTTTGGGTATTTCGATCGCAGGTCTTGATTTTTGTTCACGGAACGTTCGAATCTGAGAAGCATCCGTCTTATTGCAGTTATAGATAACTCTTCTGACTGACAAGTGTCTGAATTCAGTACAGCATTAGAAAGAACACGATAGTAAACGCGACACTCACATCTTCCTGCACACCCTCTCCACCGGCACTCTCAAATATGCTGAGGATTTCCTTCTGTTCTGACGTTAACCCTCCTCCGAAAAACCTGCCTTCGTCATCTTCTTCCGTGAAGTAATCGGCATCCCCACCAGGTGCAAAATCCGGCGTCATATCTACGTCCTCCACGTCCTCGATTGTCGCGGCACGGCCTTTCCCTTTGGCACGAGAAGTAACAGTGGAGTCGGACGTCGGGTCTCCGACACCATTCTCCGGTGTCGAAACGTCCAGTTTCATCTTCTTCAGCATTTCGGGAGTAGGATTGTCAGGCATTCTCCTTTTGTTCCCTCCAACTGGTAATTTAGGAACCTGGGACACTGGAAGGTGAGCTTGCATTATGGAGCCGGCAATTCAAACTTATGAACTTTAAATAGGGAGTCGATGTCCATATTGCGGTGCTTCGTGCTTCAAGTGGGGATAAAGTTATGTGGCTTTATCAGGAATATTGAGGAGCGAGTCAAGAGCGAGCAGGTCTGTCGTCGCAGATGTGGAAGTTGGCAGTGTTGACTTCAATGAGGCAAGCCGAATTCAAGTGAAATCGTGGGAACAACTCAATTCATTACGCATTGTTAAAGTGAAAACTCGGAGTCTCGGATGCTGATAAGCACAGGTATAAGACAGTAGCAATACGGACAGGTTCAAGACAGGACGACGTTAAATCAAACGACGTCTCCAATCATCAAAGTCAAGAGGACAATCAAACAATACGACCTAAAATGAGCCTATATGATCATCTTAATATTCTTATTCCGTAGAGGAGAGTGGCTTCAGGCAAGCCAGGTCACTGAAGGAATTGACGACAGTACTGAACAATCCAAATCAAATAAACGCAACTGACCGAGTCACGGAAAAAAATCATGGAAAGTTACTCGTAAAGATAAGATGAGCGCAGGTACCCCTAGCCATACAAAGAATGTGAACATACACAAGGACACTGATATCACAATCTGCCTTCCTCTCAACAATCTCTTATCAATAAGGCTTGTGTCTGTTCTTCTTTAAATCTTGTTCGAGTTTCTTGGCTTTCTTATGGCCGATCTCGACAGGACGGATGGCCCCATCGTCCGCTTTCTTTAGTTTGATAGGACGATTACCGACATATTTTCCTAAGATGCATTATCAGGACAACATCGGTTGACATGGCGAAAAGACATACCATCCATTTCTTTCCAAGCCTTGAGGAAGTCCTCTGGATCGGAAAATGCGATGAATCCATATTTTGCCTGCAGAAGTCAGATCATTGAAACAAACGGGGGATTGAATCGGCTCACTTTCTGGCTGAGTCGATCTCGTATGACACGAGCCTTCTGAAAGGAAGTGTACTTGTTAAAGGCATTTGCGAGTACATCATCTGATACATCGTTGCTCAAGTCGCCAACAAACAACCGGAACCAAGCTATAGAAAGAAGAAGTAATTCAGGATGCAGCATTAAGAAAGAGAGAGAGAAATAAAGCAAAACGTACAAGGATTCCATTCCAACAACGTCTGATCCTCCCAAACCTTCCCACCACCCTTACGCAGTACTGTTGTGCGTTTGCCGCCCTTGGCAAGCTTGCCGCCAGCGCCACCACGCTTATCAATCATGGCTCCAGGAACATAAACACTCTGCTGCGCTAGGATTCCAACGTCGTATTCATATGCGTTGGCCGGCACCGGGGCGCTGTGCGAAGATGAGCTGCCATTGGGATAGGCGGGACCCTGGTATGGTTTATAGTATGGATTGTCCTCGTAAAGAGACTGCTGCTGTTGCTGATATTGCTGATAATATTGCTGGTTGGGATCCATGATGTTCCGTCTAAGTCAGCTTGAGGGTCGCGAGTGGTAGGAAGCTGAGTGGCAGTGAGCGGATCGGAAGTTGGACCCATACCAGAAATGGACATGATTATTACGTAATGTAATATTCCCAATTGAGAAGACTAACTGCACGGACAAATTTTGGCTGTCTGCTCATCGTCGCTTCCATTCCCCTCGCCCCTCCTCAAGGTATGTCCGTTCACTGTTCATAGAAAGCATCCCGCGTGCCTGCTCAGCCAATCTGCTGCAAATCTTCTGTGAAATTTGGAGATGCCGGGATGGATGGGGGTTTCATGCACTGGATGACAGGTTGTACCCACAGCATAAGCTGATCATCTCATTCAGATGCCGTTCGTCAAAAAGGTCAAGTCCGATGCCTACTACTCCCGTTTCCAGGTCAAATATCGCAGGCGACGTGAGGGAAAGACGGATTGTACGTCTTAAAATCAAAGCAGTCTCGCCAGTTTTCCTGATTGCACCAGACTATGCCCGCAAGAGGCTTGTAACCCAGGCCAAAAACAAATAGTACATAGAGTGTCATAATTACCGCGTCTATGCTTACCTCAATCTTGCAGCAATGCGCCCAAATACCGCCTAGTTGTTCGCTTTACGAACAAGTCCATCATCGTCCAGATCGTTTACGCCCGTCTGCAAGGCGACTTCGTCCTGACCGCTGCGAACTCTCGAGAGCTTCCGAGGTATGGTGTCAACCATGGTCTTACCAACTGGGCAGCAGGTATGCAATCTGTCCAAACCAGTTTCTCCTTTCTAACCTCTCTGCCATAGCATATGCCACTGGTCTCCTTGCTGCCCGTCGTGCTCTCGCAAAGCTCGGTCTTGCCGATAAATATGAGGGTGTAACAGAAGCCGATGGCACATTCACCGTTACTGAAACTCTGGACGAGGAAGATGCTCCTCGGCCCTTCAAGTGCTATCTCGATGTTGGTCTAAAACGCACATCGACTGGTTCTCGTGTGTTCGGTGCGATGAAGGGTGCTAGTGATGGCGGAATCTTCATTCCTCATTCTGAGAAACGTTTCCCTGGGTACGACCCAGAGAGCAAAGAACTGGATGCGGAGGTCCTGAAGAAGTACATCTTCGGTGGACATATAGCTGAGTACATGGAGAGCCTCGAGGAGGAGGATGACGAGCGGTCAGTGACGCGAAGTTATTCAGTTTTTTCCCCATGCTCATAATCATATCCAGGTTCAAAAAGCAATTCTCAACTTACCTCGCCGACGGTGTTGGCTCGGAAGATATCGAGGAGATTTACACGAATGCGCATGCCGCGATCCGTGAAGATCCTGTGTTCAAGCCGACTGAAAAGTCGAAGGATTGGAAAGCCGAGAGCGTGCAGTACCGTAGCAAGAGGCTTACGCATGCTCAACGCCAAGCCAATATCGCCGCCAAAATCGAGAAGTTCAAAGCAGGTGGAGATGCCGAAGACGAGGACGACGAGTAGAGTGGTGCGCTACCATCGCGGCACCCTTTCCTTATGTGCTACCTTTGCTATCTTCCGTTTGTGTTCGTTATGCTATGCTGTACCCCCGTACATGTTCACAATCTACTCCTGTGTTCTGCATTATGGATTTAAGCTATTATGTTCTAATTGGACTAGACATGGATATGTTATGAAAAAGGGAGAGGGGCACTCTTGATGACATGCTCGATCCAAGATAACAGCGACGTAGAACCCTGCTGTGTGGAATATGTCTCGAGCTGTCCTTGTCTGGATGTCCCTTTGTGAATTTGAAATGCAGAACAATCAATCATGAAATCCTTGCCAAAGGATATGTGGAAATTCCTATTGATCAATATTAAGGTGATTAGCATACGGCAAAGTTTGCACTGTCAAAGGACGTACAAGACGCAACCTTCCCACCTTCCGACACATCGACTGAGATCTACAAACCAGGTTCCTCCTGCTTGGTTGCAGAATTCAGAGCCTAGTTCGCTCATTCGTTGTAAAAGACATCGTTCGACCTCGTCAGTCAGCAGCTGACACAGTTGCGGTATGGATGAAATTGTAAGCGTTGCTTGAGGTAGATGCGCTGATAAAGACGACGGAGACAAAAAGGTCAAACGGATTGTATGCCTGTTCGACGGTTGATCAAATCAGCTGCTGCGTATGTGGGAGGTCATTACCTATTGTCGATTCTGAGGATAGCCTCTCCGCCAATCACCTTACTACTACTGTTTTCGAATAATTGGACAAGTTGACGCCCAGTCTCTCCAACAGAGTCAAATCGGAGAGTGGATGAGATTCCGGCCGCTGATAAAGCATTTGCCATTTTATCAATTTCAAGCTTTATGCGCTCGCAGAAGACTTGGTACTGCAAGAGGTCGATGATCGGCTGAAGTACTGGAGGGAGAAGGGAAGCGTCATGAGCAGGACGGATTATACCAGCCGCTCCGAGGCGTCGTGCCTTCAAGAATGCGTGACGACGTAACAAGAGCGCGTGTAGAGCAAAGTATATGAGATTGCACTTTTGAGTAGAGAGGTCATCAGGGGATTGGGAAAGGTCATTTTCGCTATCGAGCTAGAAAATAGGGTCAGATGCAGTTTTCCAATGTGCATGATGAGAAACTCAACGAGTTCAAATTTCACTTCCGTTCCTTGGGCTGCGTCGATGACAATAAGTCGCTCTGATACCCGCGCAGAAGCCGTTGGTAGATTCCCAGCCTCCTGAACAAGAACAGAAAAAATTTCTTGCTCTACTGACTCTTGCTGTGCTGTCTTTAAAGCCCTTTCAAGCTCCGTCGTGGATTTCGCGTCAAGAGTGGTATTGTGGGAGGTAATTGAATTTCCATTCGAATCCAGATTTGCCACGGAAATGCGCAATCGTGTATGTTGTCGATGAAGAAACACTAGACCATTGGATGCAGAATCCTGTTTAGTCATACGCGCCACGGCTTGGCGACGGAATGGCGCAGGAGCTTGATGTATGTGGTTAGTAATGATTATTGCAAGACGCGGGCAATATGGACGAACATTCTTCCAGACCGTAAGAAATGAGAAAATCTTTTGATGTTTTATCTGCGCCTTTGCCAGTGGGAGAACCGAACGGAAGTGGGGCTGGAATTAGTCCCCAGTTCGCTCGTCTAACCTTCAATGCGTCAATCCAGTACTTTTCTCCCTGGATTCTACCTCTTTCCATACTGTCGGCTGCTGATTTGAAGATACGTGATGCTTTTCGCAGTGCCTCATCCTTGCTCCCGATGGTCAGTTGCGAATTGAATGCTTGCACGGAAACAATGGGAGGCGGTTTGGAAACAATGGCCGCTGAAAGGGTTGATTGGGATGCCTGTACAGCAGAAGGCTCAGATTGGGGCTGAGAGGATGCCAACAACGATGCGAGGAGATCCCTGGCATGCGACATCTCTCCTAACGATATGCTGTCTTCATTGAATTTGTTTAAGCACTGGATGTTGGCGTGGACTTACAATAATTGCGGTAGAATTTCCATCCGCATTTTGAATAGCTCTTCCACTGTCATTGACTGTGTTGCTCCAAGTTCGTCGGAGGATTCAGGTGTGTGTGGGTTATCCTCATCATTTTCATTAGTGAGTGAGCTTTCTAGTTCTTGATTTCGCCCTTCGACTCTGTCGAAAAAATCGACCCCTCTCTCAATGAAAATGCGGCGAAGATTGTCTCCGAGGGTCTTGGATGGACTTTCCTTGCTAAATCATTGGCTTAGATCTCGTTGAGGGCTACCAGCTTGAGAACACTTACGGCTCATATATATGCTGTCCATCTGATGAAATGTCAAAAAGTACTGGAATGCGGTCACCATTGTCATCTTTGTATGGCCTCTCGAGAGACAGTTTGATCTGCTTCCAAGGGAGGTCCTGCGTTTCCGTAGAGCTCATTATCGTCTGGTCGCGATGAGCATTGATACTGAACGTTGAACAAGTTGTTCTAAATTGTGATTCGCGTTGTATGCTATGTAAGTACTTACATAATAGTGACGGGCCGGACCACCGGAGCATATGATCAAACTGTTCGCCTTAAGTCAGTTTTTAATCTGTATCCTTCACCATGGTCAAGCCCGTCCCTCATTCATCGCCGCTCTTCCACTCACCTTCCAATGCATCCTCATCTACGAAAAGGAAGAAAACGGAGGATGAAGATGGTACCAGTATATCCTCCAAGAAGCAGAGGACACGAGTCAGGTATTTCCGAAACCTTCCCGTCACTGTATCTGAGCTTATATTCCTTCAGTTTCTCCTGTGGTGAATGCCATCGTCGAAAGCAGAAGGTAATGCATGGATTGAATTCACGGCACCTTAAAGTGTAACTCTCGCTGCACCCAGTGCGATAGACAGGTTCCCTGCTCCCATGTGACTATCGTGCTATTTTACTCAAGTGATTTGAGCTCAATGGAATTCTAGTGTGTGGCGCGCAAAGTACCAGATTTATGCAAAGCCTACACACCTGGGAAAGCGGATCAAGACCTCAGCGTTCGGCTATCCAGGCTTGAGCATATTATCGAGATAGCGCTACCACAGTTTTGTACACCAGGTACACCCCACTCCCCTTCCTATGATAGCAACGCCCCAAATGGACACCGGCGCTCCATGTCGGTCGGTGAGGACGATACTCCCTCTCAAAATGAGGAGCAAGACCCTAGTGGTGGCACTTTCCAAAGCGGAAAGTGGTATGGAAACAGCGCATCTGGGAGTATCGCTCCTGCGTCTGTAATCGAGCAGGTACGATTCTTGACAGTCAGTGACGTTATTGATGTCTAATGATTCAATATTTACAGCTGCAAAACGTAGGCGTGTCATCGCCTAGCCAGTCAGAGCCGGGACCCTCTCATCGTCCCCATGATTCAAGGAATTTCGACTTGGTGCAAGCGTCGTCGGACATACATCTTCCTATGAAGGGAGGCAAATCATTGATAGCCGAAGATTTGGAACCCTCCGCCGCCGACAATCTCAAATCACTCGTGCAAGAATGTGGTGTTTCCCCCCACAAAATCTCGGAACTTCTTCAAGAGCTTCCACCATTAAGGTCCTCGGATGTTCTTATAGACTATTATTTTAGCTCAATGTGGGTCTCAAACCCGTGTATATTGGGTGTATTCTTATTTTTGTGACAACAGAAATTGGACGCGGTATCCTGTATCAGAACGCGACTTTCGCACTGCTTATGCATCAGTATCTGCTCATGGTCGGGATGGAATTGGGGCCACCAACCCGAACGACGTTCGATTCCTTCCTCTTTTGTTTGTTGTGCTTGCCATTGCCGTTCGGCTGGCTCCAGAACATATCGCAGGCGATGCACGCAATCGACGAGTAACATCTTTGCGTTATTATTGGTCTTGTGGGTACCTGCTATGCGATTCAACTCCATAACTTATTGAATGGCTTTTAGCGCGGCGGTCACTTTTGATCGCGGCAGCGATACAACCAGACTCATTAGATATTGTTTTAACGCGCCTTCTGGTGAGTTGTGAAATTATCTATTTAAAGTCTATCTCAATTCGATTTCAGAGTGCTCGCTTTTTGACGTTCGACCGTCGCATCACAGAATGTTGGAGTCAACTCGGTGCCGCTGTTCGCACTGCGCAGGCTCTTGGACTCCATCGCGATGGTTCTACTATGGTATGTTCCTGTGCCTCTTTTTCTACCTGGATTTAATCGATGATTTTCGCAGGGTATGGACCCAGCTCATGTTGAATACCGACGACGAATATGGTAATTGGTTTTCAACACATTGCTAGATGCTGAAGTTAAATCTCGGCGCGTCAGGTCATATTTATACCATGCGGATCGATCCTACGCGTTAGTTCTTGGGCGGCCAAATTCAATCCAAGACGACTACACTTCTACAAAAGCACCATCCAATGTTGATGATGAGAAGACACTGGCTTATCCACTTGAAAGTCCACCACTATCCGTACCTACACTGACGACGTTTGTCATTTTGAGGCACCAACTGGCCAAAATCATTGGGCGTATAGTCCATCACTTTCAACAGGTATGCGATAAGAGCTCCTACTCAGAGGTCGTAGCCCTCGACGATGATCTGCTCAAATTCGTCACTCGCCTTCCTCCACACTTCGCGCTACAACCCGACAAATCTCTGGACGAAACATCGAAGTATATTCCGGTCCACCGATTTCTCTTAATCACGGAGATCCTGTTTGTCAGGATCAGCTTGCATCGACCTTATATCCTCCGGCGGCTTAGAACTGATCGATATGCACGTTCCCGAGCGGCGTGTTTCGAGTCGGCGATTAAAGACTTTGAAGTGAGGCGAAGCTTCAGAGAGGTGATGCCCAAGGAAGCACGAGAATCTCTCAGTAATGCCTATCGCGAGTTTCAAACGGCTATGATAAGCGGGATATATCTCGTCCTCGAGCCAAGAGGGAAAGATGCACCTGCCATGTACGCTATCCTGGATGGCTTTATGAAGGATCACGAGGGCATGCGAGAGATGGACGAAACCACCCGTAGAGAGCTGAAAACCATAGAATTCTTGCAAATGAAGGCCTCGCAGGTCGAGAGCCAAGGTCAAGTCGATCACGTCACGAACGGTAGTAGCGAACATCAGGCGCAATTGCTGCTTGGCTTGCAGCAGCACGTTCCCGCATCTTCACCACCACGATCTTTCCCATCCCTCATGAATATCTCAACCTCGGATGTCCAGGCACAATCTCCCCAATTAACCTACTCAGGTACCGGTCACATTAGCCAATCACCGACTTTCCAGCGATTACAGCAAACATCACAAGCAGAATTTGCCAGTTCTCCCACTGGATCTGGGAGCCCCAACGCTGAGGAGGAATCCGCGGCACAATCCTTGCTTGACCATTGGTGTAATACTGTCAGCAATGCGCCAATCGATACAGTAACCGGAGGCATGATTTGGGGCGGACCTGGAGGTGCTGATTTTTCGGGATGGGTGGGAACAACTCAGCCTATGGCTGGTACTGATCCTCGTTTACTAAACGGGCTTGATGGGTCTGACTGGAATTACTGGGAAGCTCTGGTGAACCAGATCCACCGCGGTCCGTGATAACGACTCGAAGCTAGCAGAAGGGAAGATAATGGAATGTATGGTCAATGTAGTCTGATATCATTCGTAGGCATGGAACTGTATTTGTTTCTGTATATGTAATATTATAATATGCTTCCCCAATCCAGAGATGAACTTGTTAAAATAGCGAAGTTATGAGGTGGCCTTGGCATACATATTTGGTTCAGAAGACACTGCCAAACATATAGCTGTGCAACTGTTGCCCGGTGCCGCCTCTTGGTAGATGCCCACACCACTTGCCACTGTCCGCCATGCAAACAATTAACCGATTTTTCTATGGACCCACACCAGAGGAAAGGGTACGTGCATGGCAGACAAAGCTTCGTGCAGAGAGCCGACAGCTAGATCGGGAAATGAGGCAGGTTGGAGATACTACTACCCCACATGACTTCAACTGTTAACTGTGGTATGCCATCCAGCTTGACATGGCGACAAGCAAAGCACGACAGTCTGTGAAACAATTGGCCGCCAAGGGAGATGTAAAATCTGCCCGTATTCTGGCGAGAGAGGTCGTAAGGAGCAACAAGCAGAAAGATCGATTGTCTGTGAGCAAAGCGAGGCTTGGGTCGATTGGCACACAGTTAACCCAGCAGATGGGTGAGCCGTTTGCGTGTATTGCTCTTCTTCAAATAATCAATATCTCGATTAAAAAGCTATGATCAAAGTAACGGGCTCTTTGCAGAAGTCGACTGAGATCATGAAGCTGTCGAATGCTCTCATAAAACTGCCTCAAATCAGTCAGACGATGCGGGAAATGAGCATGGAGATGACGAAGGTGAAGACCAGTGATGTGGCGGCATTTCTCATTCATTCAATTGACATCACTTCATAGGCAGGCATCATGGAAGAAATGCTGGAAGATACCCTTGACATGGAGGAGGATGAGGAGCTCGAGGAAGAGGCCGACGCCGAGGTGGACAAAGTCCTGTTTGAGCTTACGAATGGAAAGTTGGGAGAGGCAGGAGCAGTGGGGACCGGTCTTCCTGTACGAGTGCCCTTTCTACCCATTGCTCGAATGCTGATCATATGTACAGTCGCTGGAGAACAAATTGGAGGAAGAGGAGACGGAAAGGAACATGGAGAAATATCGACAGCAGTTGAACGGGTTGCTGAGCTGATTTTTGAACATGAGGGCCTTTTTTTATGTCTGGGGATGGGACCAATGCTTGAGCTTTGGATGTACTTTACTATAATGTTATGGTCAAGTCATGGTTGAGGATTTTTAACTGAGGATAACATATCGGAGTAATTACTGTGACTTCGGTGATCAGACGGCATCAACGATCAAAACGTGGCTCAGCGCATCTTATCGCGTCCACGTGCACACAGATTCGGTTGCGGGTTCGGAAGGAAACGCTCTAACGGTCTCTAACCCAATTTTTATTCTTAACCAAAATGTTGAAGTCCCGGTCTCTTGCTGGCATCGCGCGGGGCGCGCTCAATCGTTCATATGTGAGCTTGATTCTTTGCAGAAGATCTTCGCCCCTCTGACTTGTTCCAGGCTCTTCGGCAGTATGCATCCACCGCTCCAACAGCTGCTTTTGCAGGCCAAAAAGGCAGTAATGTGAGTTCCAGCCTTTCTCTCTGGCCTCAGCAACTTATCAGCATCTAAAGGGAAAATACACTGTTACCTTGATTCCAGGAGATGGTCAGTCTAATTCTTATAAACATATGCGACCGCTGATACCTCTCCTAGGTATTGGTCCCGAAATTAGCGAGTCTATCAAGGACATTTATATCGCTGCTGGAGTACGTGAAATGTTGCGAAACATTCTGACAATACCTAAAAGAAGAATATAGGTACCAATTCAATGGGAGGAAGTCAGCGTAACACCTGTGCTGAAGGCTGGCAAGACCGTCATTCCCGACAACGCGATTCAATCAGTGAAACGCAACACTGTGGCCTTAAAAGGTGAGGACATTCATTCCTACGTTCTCGTAAATGCTGAAGATCTTCCGTAGGCCCCTTGGCGACTCCAAGTCAGTTTTCGTCTTTCGTACTTCTGGTCTTTGTCTGAAGATGTATCCTTTTAAGTTGGAAAGGGTCATGTATCACTGAACCTGACCCTGCGACGAACATTCAATCTATTTGCTAACGTCCGACCGTGCGCGTCAATTCAAGGGTTTAAAACGCCATACGATGACGTGAACACTGTCATTATTCGTGAAAACACTGAAGGAGAATACTCTGGCATTGAGCATGAGGTGAGTAAATTTTCAATATAGTATGTATTATTACAGCACTAATGTTGCTAGTAGATAGTTGATGGAGTCGTCCAGTCTATCAAGCTCATTACGTGGGACGCCTCAGAGCGGGTCGCTCGATACGCCTTCCACTATGCACAGTCCAGCGGCAGGAATCGTGTCACTGCTGTGCACAAGGCTAATATCATGTGAGTTTCTATGATATGGATACTCCTTGTCCTTCTCAGTTCGATCTGTATCCAAGGAAAATGTCGGACGGAATGTTTTTGTCGGCGTGCCGGGAGGTGGCAAAAGAATTCCCTGGTGTGATATATGACGAAGACCTCCTTGATCGTGTTTGCCTCCAGGTTTGTTTTAGTGCATGAAGTCTTAAGAACCTTGCTCAAAGTTGATCTAGGCTGTCACTAACCCGAAGCCCTACTCGGATCGCGTCATGGTGATGCCCAACTTATATGGTGACATTCTTTCCGACATGTGCGCTGGTCTCATCGGTGGTTTGGGCCTTACCCCGTCGGGTAACATTGGTCGTGTGCGTTGCTGATCGTTGTGTGCTTATTCAAACGTGAATTGACCTCACCTCATCAGGACGCCTCTATCTTTGAAGCTGTTCATGGTTCAGCCCCAGACATCGCAGGTGCATTTTTCCATCATCATAGGCTACTTCTCATTTGACTGAAAATATGTTGACAAACAACAGGAAAGGGCTTGGCTAACCCAACTGCGCTTCTATTGTCCTCACTAATGATGTTAAGGTCCGTGTATCTGCAGTTGAACAACTATAATCCGGACTAAATAGTCATCAGGCACATGAACCTTTTTGACTATGCTGACAAGATTGAAAAGGCCGCACTGACTGTAAGTCAGACCGGTTTTTCTAAAGAATAGTTGCTAAAATGCCCAAAGACAATCGCTGACGGCAAAACCATCACTGGTGACTTGGGAGGCAAGGCATCTACGAAGGAATATACATCCGCCATCATTGAAAGGCTTGCCCGGATTTAGACGAGTTCTCGGTTGCACATACGTAGAGTACCCTATGCACACGTTGTACTCGCTTTAATACGTACGCGCTGCAGGTCATGTTAGTTAAGACGCTTAGCGTTGATGTGCGTAGTAAGGCGGAGGTCGTGGAATCAGCACGCCGGGCTCGTGGGAAGGTGACAGGTGTACGCTTATTCCAAATTGAGTTGGCGGTGGTGACCATCAAGTGTCCTTCATTTCACCACCACCACACCGATAGCCCCCATACGCATTCTTTCTCCCCACTCGCCCCACAGGGCAAAGCCTTACCATTTCCAATTCCCACGTTCGTAACTCCTGGCTTTAACCCATCCTGCGACCTTGCTTATCTTGTGTTCATGCAGGACTCACTCGACACTGAATTCAACGATCAAAAGATTACAAACTTCCTAACTTTTTTCTCGTATTCAACTACGTTACGAACGACATGACCGACGAAATTACGCCACAACCGCAACCTCCGCCCAAGAAGGACGAGAAGAAGACCCCCACTGCTTCTGGTAATCACCGAGGTTCCAGCAAGCGCAGTCCCTCTACCTCTTCCATTAATAAGCCTGCAGGTGGTGGTGGATCCGCCCAGGGCCCTCGACCCTCTTCAAGGACAAGCAACGGCAGCAAGAAGCCTGCTGGAACTACCCAGCCTGAATCAGGTTCCGAATCAGCGGCCAGGAAGGTCTCTGAGACTGCCAGAAAGCCGGACCAGCAACGCAGCAAGAGCCAGTCTGTTAGCAACCGAGGGTCTGCTCATCGCAAAGCACAACCATCCAATCCTCAAGCAGGACGTACTAGCAACTCAAGGGAACAGGGAGCTGCGAAACAGACTTCTTCACCTCCCCCGCAGAGCAAGGAAGCCAGCGACGCCCTTTCTTCTCTCCAGAGGGTCATTGCCGACCTGAAGACAACATCCCCTGTTCAACAACCCTCCATTCACAACAACAACGGCTTCGCAATGCCTGCGACGCAGGTCCATTCCAACCTTCCATCTAACGCCCCCGTTTTCCAACCCGGTGCGGCCGGCTACCCCGGACCCAACATCGCGGATCCGAAACATCGCAAAGCTGTCTCACTAGGTGCTGGGGGCCTTTCTGGCAACTTCAACTCTTTCTCTCCTCATCTCGGGGCAATGATGGAAGACGTGGAGGACAACCCTGCAGGAACTTCATTCGAAGAAGGCGAGATTCAGGAGCAATATCATCGACAGCCAGGACATCAGCCTCGTACCCAGTCGCAAAGCTTTGTTGCTCCACGTTTCGCGGCCCTTGCTGCACAACAGGAGCAGGCGGATGCCTTAGGTCCTACTGGCCGACCCCAGCTTGCTCCTGGCTTCATGTTCGGAGCTCGCAAGCGTGGCGGTCCTGCTGGACCACCCATCAACGAAGAGGACCTTGGGTTCCAGTTTCCCCAGCAGCAATCCCATGCAAATTACCACTCGGATGTTCCTGCCAATGAACCGACGCACAGGAAGACGGAGAGCGCCGAGATCACTGGCATCATGGCAGAACAGGTATTTCTGCCACCCTGTACAGATACACACACGGTCGCTCAAATATTTTAACAGATTGCATTGCAAAGCCAGATTGAAGCCTTGCAGCAACAGCAGCAAGTTCTCTATCAACAGCAGCTCGCCTCTAATCAGGTTTTATCTTTCCAAACTCCGGGATTGGCGCCGAACCGCGGTGCTCACCGACGTGTTCAAAGCACAGTCCCAATGAGTCCCGGAGCTGGTGCTACATTCGGTGGCTTACAGAATCCAATGGGCCAGTTTGGCAATATTGGAGGCCTCAACATTGGTCTTGATGGCCAGCCCCAGGGCATCCCGCGAGGACACGGTCGTCGTCACAGTGTCAACGTCGTGAACAAACCTGGGGGGCAATCTGTCATGGGCTCCATCAGCTACGGTAGCTCGTATGCCGAGGGTTTCGATGACGGTTTCGCTCCTGCCTCTTTCAGTTCACATTCCAGACAAGTATCGCGAGCTGACTCGAGTTGGCGTATAAGTGAGTGAGCTTCGTGCAATATGCTCGTCTACATGTGAGACTTATCTTCGTCCTATAGATGGTGGCGTCGGAGGAGTACAGGGGAATAATGCCTTTGCTTCTGATCTTGCTCAAGCCCAGGCACAACTTCAGAGTTTGCAGCAGTTCCGCGCAGCTGCTGGGGGCCATCACCACAAGATGCCCTCCTTTAGTTTTCCGAACATGCTACCGAATATGATGGCCGCCAACATGATGGGCTTAGGTCTAGGAGGTATCAATCTCCTCCAACAGCAGCAGCAGCAATTCCAATCGCAGCTGCAGCAGCAATCGAATCAGCCTCAGCGCAAATCATTATTTGCCCCATATCTTCCTCAGGCATCTTTGCCTCCTCTTCTCGCCGCTGGAAAACTTGTTGTTGGAATTCTGCGCGTGAACAAACGCAACCGATCAGATGCTTACGTTGCAACTGAAGTGTTGGACGCAGACATCTACATATGTGGCTCTAAGGATCGCAACCGCGCCTTGGAAGGGGATATCGTTGCTGTCGAACTCCTTGACGTCGACGAAGTATGGGGAACGAAGAAGGAGAAAGAAGAAAAGAAAAGGAAGAAGGAAGAAAACGCCGCCTATGACCTGAAATCTAGCGGAGGCAGGAAGGATGACAAGAAGAAGGATGACGTCGAGGTGGAAGGGCAGGGCCTCATGCTGTTTGAAGACGAAGAGTACGTGGTTTCCTTTACCGTTCGTATACGTAGCGACTGAGATCTTCTGAAGAGTAACCGATGATGTCAAGCCACAGTTCGCAGGTCATGTCGTAGCTGTTGTCGAGAGAATGCCAGGCCAACTCTTCTCCGGGACTCTCGGGCTCCTGCGTCCATCTTCCGCCGCGACCAAAGAGAAGCAGGAGGCTGAGCGTAGGGAGCGCGAAGGTGACCGTGGAGATGAGCCACGGCGAGCACCTGTCGAACGCCCTAAGATCGTCTGGTTCAAGCCTACCGACAAACGTGTCCCTTTGATTGCCATACCTACTGAACAAGCACCACCCGACTTTGTGCAAAATTCGGAGGGCTACGTTGACAAGCTGTTTGTTGCTTGCATCAAGCGCCACGTATGTTCAATTCCTTCGTTTAAATTCGTCGAACTTACTCTTTGTATCAGCCGATCAGCTCTCTTCATCCGTTCGGGACATTGGTTGAGGAGTTGGGCCCGATTGGTGACATTGAAGTGGAAACCAGTGCTCTCCTCAAAGACTGCAATTTCCCCACAGAGGACTTCACCGACAACGTCATAAAATGTCTGCCTCCCCTTCCGTGGACGTGAGTTGTCTTATCCTTACTTGTCAACCTGATGCTAATGATGAGTAGGATTCCTGAGAGGGAATTAGAAATCCGAAAGGATTTACGCAGCGAACGTGTTTTTACCATCGATCCTGAGACTGCAAAAGATTTAGACGACGCACTCTCCATCAAGTTAAACGAAGATGGGACGTACGATGTGGGCGTACACATTGCGGATGTGGCGTTCTTCGTGAAGCCCAATACGGCTTTGGATCGTGATGCGCGAAAACGTGCCACGAGCGTGTACCTGGTACAGCGCGCGGTGCCAATGCTTCCACCTGCTTTAAGCGAGCAGCTCTGCAGTTTAGTCCCTGGCCAGGACCGCCTAGCATTTACTGTTGTTTTTACAATGACCAAGGACGCAAAGGTCGTTAAGAAATGGTTCGGCAAGACAATCATCAGGTTCGTTCGAGCAGTTGTTTATAGCGATCGTTTAACGAACTTTTTTGCACCAGGTCCGCGGCGAAGCTTTCGTACCAGGATGCTCAAAACGTTATCGAAGGCAAAATCTTGGGCGGTGTCTCCGTTGCACCTGAGCATTCAGCCTCTGATATTGAGCATGATATTCGGGTCCTTGAAGATCTCGCGAAGAAAACAAGAGCACAGCGTTTCGCGAATGGGGTTCTGAGCATCGATTCGCTCCGCCTGACTTTCAAGCTGGATGACCATGGCCTGCCCGTGGATTGTGGGCAATATGAACAGACAGATGCCAACTCCTTGATTGAAGAGGTTTGTGCTTCTTTTTTTGCGCGAAGCATTCCCGTTCAATAAATCTGGTTATCTAGTTCATGCTACTCAGCAACATCGCCGTCGCTCAGCAGATCGCCGCACATCTCCCAGAGCAGGCGTTGCTCCGCCGCCATGACAATCCTATTGAACGTCGTCTTGTAAGTAGTTGGCTTCCTATCGATTTTAATCGTAACCTAAATATTCTTTAGAACTCTTTTATGGAGCGCGCGGAGCGACTTGGCTACAAGATGGACACTTCTTCGGCCGGTGCCCTCATGAAATCGTTTGATTCCATCGGGGATCCTACTGCTCGCAGGCTTCTTGAACTGCTCTCATTCAAGGCTACTCAGCGCGCGAAGTATTTCTGCTCTGGGATGCTGGACATTGCGAAATATCATCATTACGCCCTGAACACGCCCCTCTACACCCACTTCACTTCGCCCATCAGACGATATGCTGATGTTCTTGTGCATCGTCAATTGGAGTCTGTTTTGTTGGGTGGAGGTATGACCATCGCATTCTCGAACTCATTTATTATCTAACCGTTCTTTCTTCCTATAGCTGAGGCAAAGTTTACCATGGATCGTGACGCTGTTGCAAAGGTGGCACAGCAGTGCAATATGTACCTCACTTTCTGCTATGCATCGAAAATTGTTCACTGACAGTCTCCTTTTCGCCAGCAAACGCGATTCGGCCACCCTCGCAGAGGAGCAATCAGCCCACCTTTTCCTTTGCGTCCTCATCTCCGACTTAACGCAACGGTACGGGCCTGTCATTCGTCAGGCGAAAGTCGTCGGTGTTCTGGACGCCGCTTTCGATGTAATGATCCCAGAATTTGGCATTGAGAAACGAGTGCACGTTGATCAAATGCCAATTGATGTAAGCCAAGCTTCACCACTTTCTATCATTTAAATCATTATGATATTTTCAGAATCACGTCTACGACGAGCATACACACACGCTCCAAATATATTGGTCCGATCAGGATGTGATCAGCTGGCTGGCGGAGAACAGTGATGACGAGCACCTCAAGAAAGTGAAACAGAATGCTGAACAGCATGCTCTCAAAATGGAGGTTGCATCTCGCTCCGTCAATGACGAGAAGGCTCTCTTCGACGAGGATGATGCCGATGACGATGAGATCGTACTCGAGCGCAGTGATAGCAGACCAGCAGGGAAGGAAACGTCAAAGCAACGGTTGATCTCAGAGGCAAAGGTGAAAGCCCAGTTCGAGGGTTTGCGGACCACCCCTGCTGGTCATAAAATCCAGGATATCCGTGAACTGATGACCGTCCCGGTAAGCATCCTTAAAATTCATACGAAGTCCTTTCCTGATTTGGTGCTTGAAGGTTATTGTTACTGCTGACTTGACCAAGAGTCCTCCCGTCATCAAAGTCTATAGTGTCAACCCGTATGCCCAGCCCAAGTGATGAATTCTACCGAGCCGTTAATGCAACCTTCAATATTGTACTTCTATGCTATGCCCTACCCCTTATGCAGCCCCTCTCTTCCAGACTACGATGCAATCCATGGTCAATGTTTTTTTTTTCACGTTGTCCGATGTTGAGTAGTCGCTGATCTGTCCCTGGTTGTGGACCCGTTTTTTTTCAATGAAATCATATAATACATTCCATCCATCCTCATCTTGACATCCTGGTTGGTTCTGTGAGTGGAAGGACCACCAACTGGCATCTGCGAACATGACTGCAGTCGATGATCAGCCCAGTGACGTCATCTGCTCACTCAATCTTGATCCAACGCTTGAAGCTTGACCTTCTCGAAACGGCGCCATGCTACATATAAGTTAGCCATCTGAAACGACGAGATGCACGTTCAAACTCGTCAATGTCGCATACTGCCTACCTCCCCGCGATTCTGCTCAGCATACCGCGAAACTCGGCGACTGCCTTGGGCTTGCCACTGACATTAGGGATGCTTGGCGGCTCAATGACAAGAAAGATCGTTAGGGGACAATGGTACCAGGTATGGTGGACCTTGACTCTTGTCGAAAATACACATGGAATCGAAGCCATGAGCACTACAGAACCTGAAGGCACCTCCTGGACGACCTCCAAGACAAGTATTCCCAATTATCTGGCCAATATTATTTCTCTGTGTGTCCTAGACGTCTCTCCTCACCGGGACATGGCTAATGCTATCCGGCCTCACTGGTCAGCAATGGGGTACGCGTCGCACTTGGCCGTGAGAGCCCTGGATGTTGCGGTTGCGCCTGGCAGCAGGTTGGTTCCGCTTTTCCCTTTGCACACGACCGCTAATGCCATATGCCAAAGGTTTGGCCTTGCTCTCGGAATGCAACTATATTATATTCAACTTGGCTTGAATATTCTTTGGAGCCCTCTGTTCTTTGGGACCAAGCAGGTTAGTCTAGACTTTCCGAGTCTGGGTGGCGGGGTTTACTTGGATTTGTTTCTCAGACTGGATGGGCCTTGGTCGACAATGTTCTCTTGACAGGTACAACTTACTACTTGACTGTAAGAGATGCCCATTTCCTCAAAACCTGTGCTTCAACGACATGTTACTAGTTCCTGTGGGATGCCTCCACGAATTCAGCCACGACGCCTTTCCTTCTGCCATACTGTGCCTGGTTAACCTTTGCCACTTATCTCAACGCTGGCATATGGTGGTTAAATCATGGGCAGTATTCAAACCAGAAAGACAATTGATGCCCAGTCTGGCGGTTGACAAGTGGCGCAAGCTTTCCAGTCAGTTGCTTCACTGTATCACCATTGTTTATGATATCTATTGTTACGAAAGGTATATATAAGCATGCACGCGCATCGTTATCTGAAGTACATATCGGATTGGAGTGTTACCTGTTTAGAAGTTGGTACATGATTCGGAGTGCTGGATGTCAGAGAGTGATTTAGAGAAAGATCGATATATGTAGAGCTGAGGAACAGCGGACTGAACATTATTAGCCTATCACACAGGTAAATATGAACTCATTAGAAGACTCACTGGAAAGCTGCGATGAGACGCATTTAAAATAGATTTACTATTTCAGACATCTAATGAATGCATGAACAGATGAAGGAATAAAGTCCGACGTACAGAAAAATACATGAGGAGGGATTGCTTAGGGTGCAGGGGCTTGAAACCACGTCTGAACGCATCAAGAGAGTTGTCCGCTCGACTGTCATCGACTTGCGTAGCAGAGTCAGAGAAGTTTAAGGTCCCTTGCGGATCATAGTGGTTTTTGGCGCGAGAGCACACTATATCAGCATCTAAAAAAGAGGGTAAGGAAATGGTTTGACTGTCTAAGAGTAGAACTACAGTAAACAGGAGCAGGAATAGAAACTGAACGGGTAGATCGAGCATAGACGTGACATAATGCGAAGGACAGGGATTGCAGCGCATCAGCGCTAGAAATGTCATCAAGGCCACCTCGTGCATGTTCAGAGTTAGAGAAGCGTACGAGAAGTTATTTTCCTGCCGAATGGACGTAAGCTTGAATGCTTGAATGAAGTAGAACAAGAAAAGAGACTGACGTCATAGAGGATCTGTGAGCACGGAAAAGAGTTCGTCAACAGGAGGGCCTCCCTCAGTAGCGCGACATGGGAAGTAACTGCTTACCGAGTAATGAGCAGGCCTGCTGGTACCCAACAATCCGCCATGGCTCTGTAAATAAAAATCGAACTCGGTTGGGTGGGATACATCACGGTCTACGACGGTGCCAGCCTGACAATTGCCGCTTTTGTCGCCATCTCGCTCATTCTGAGGGAAGAATCTAGGACGCAAGTTTAAACGCTAATCTTCCATACGTTGTGACCGAAAAAGACACATACCTAATATGATGCCGCTTGCCGACGACGATTACGGTGATCTTGGCATTGATCTTCAGATCATCGCAAGCCTCTAGAAAATTGGACAGGATGATAAGTTCAGTACAGGCCAAGCTAGTACAACATACTCTTCAAAAGTGGCAACTCTGTAACAGACACAAGATCAGGGGCTTATTCTCGATACAGGAGAAAATGCCTCAAACCTTTCACAAGAACCTGCTTGAATTGGCCTTCGGAGACGCCATCTTTGATGAAATGATCAGTCCGAACTTTGGGGAAGTATCTACTCAAGAGGCTTACCTCGATAAAAGATGATTCGCTTAGGGGCAGCCGCGCCTGGCGCTTTCTTCTCGATGTGTTGGCGGTAACCCATGTACTTGCTCAGGACGTGCTACAACAAGGTCCTATGTCAAGCGAGTAGACCAACATTTAATGACGACATACTTTGCTCATTTCCTCCAAGTCTTCTATCATCTCTTGACGAGAGGTCTGTACACGAGAACCTAGTTTGTTGTCAGAGAAGATGTCGATCCAAAGCGAAGTTGAGCATCGACTTACATGCAATATATTTCGCGGTATCCGAGTCAACGTTGGCAACCAAGGCAGTAAATGACGGGCGGCCATCAGAACCGGGGGCAGGATGGATAACATCGGCACCTGAAATGGTTGAGTCTTGACCATTCACGCTCATCATAGAAGGGGCATAAGTCTTACCCATAACGATTGTTGGGTTGTGCGGATCCGTCAAAACAGATACGGAGGAGGGGTCGGGAACAGTATTAATGCCTCCGAGCTTTACGTTGATTCTGTGACGACGATCTTCAGTTGCGGAAAAACAGACAGAACCCCATCCTTACTTAAGACTAACATTCGCATAATATTGCGCTTTGGCGCTCCTACATTTTGTGCCCCTCATGCATTGAGTAGCCACACCCATCTGACGAGGCTTCAGAATTGCTTGATCATAGAATATAGGCACCCACAGTAATGTCACCGAAGCTGGTAGATAGCCAGTCAGCCAGGGAACAGGGAAGTTATGCGGAGATAACATACTGCTTGACGGCGGTGTAAATGTCATTGCCGCCTTCCGGCAGGATAACGACGACAAGATTGGGAGGTTTTCCGTATCTAGCATTGACCTCCCCTCCCGCAGCACGTAACTGGTCTTCGATCCTGCCTTGGCCGTTCTCCCATTTAATGAGCGGCGTGTAGTTTGGGGGCAATCTTATGCCTGCGACAGGGGTAAGCTGTGGATAATGATGGAGTTCGAACCCACATACCAACGTCTTGGAGGCTCGCGGTCAGGCCAGTAATCATATTGTGAGCGTTACTTTCTCCGAAACGTTTTTGTTGTTCATACACGATAACAACCCATCCAGTAATCTCCGCTGGCCTGAAAAATTGTTTATCGACCCTGCAGAAAAATATTGAGCATAGGTTTAGAAGAGACAGAATGACCCTTACATGTTCCAGGAACCGTTACTCGGTTTCTGCGCTTCCTGGTAAATTACAGTAGGAGGGGTGACACTGAGGGCTTACGATAGTTGGTTGCTTGCTACCTGCGCCGTACCTCAAAAGAGGAGGGTTTAAAACCCTCGCCTGGACTTGGAGTGGGCCAGTGGAGTTGACATGCATTCCGAATTGAAGGACGTATTCGGATTGTCCGTAAGCAAGGACCTGAAAGAAAGACTCGTGAGATTGGGGAGGGCTTCTGTTTCTCGCCGTGACTTACGGCGAGGCCATCTTTGATACTTTGAAGACGTTCTTTAGGCTTCTTCGTTGCGAAGTCGAGGACATCTTTCGTTTTATCTGGGGGTACCTGCTTCCGCATGATCTGCCCTGGGGGGACCGTACACAACTCCAACGGGATCAAGGCTCCAGAGCCTACCTGTAGGACGTAACATGAATGTGGCGTTTGATATACAGTCACACCGCTGCCGACGAACCTCGACGCAAATGACATAAGGAAACTGTAACTTGCGGTTCTGCGTTCGCTGGAAATAATCAGCAACGGACATAGTTCCACCTTCGCGCATGGTGAAAGTAAGTGCATTGGCGCCGGCAGAGCTGAGCTTTTTGACAACGCGAGGAGTTTGTTGGACAGTGCCGTCAGGTCCAGGATGGATTGTCAAAACTCGGACGCCGGAGATGAATCGTTGCAAACGCAACCTCTCGCGATCAGGGAAACCCTTCCTTGGTTCCAGAATTGCAGGGTCGGATTTGTTGAAAAAGTCGAGGCACAGGTTCAGGAGGGGTCCCGCTTTGTACATTGTCCCAGTCGAGATATCAATGTTAATCAACATGCGACCGCTGGCAGGTCTAACTGACTGGAAGTATCCGCGCCAAAGCTGGAGACCAGCACCTATATCCTTTGTTTCTCGGTTCGTAAAGAATGAGCGAACGTTGAAAGGATATTTCATGGTGGGCTCCATTCTGATCACCACGTTCAGCGCCTGAAAGTGAACAGTGCCTATTGTTTAGAGGGTTGAACTGGGGCGGGAAGTGGTATCTACCGTGATGGCGGTCAGGACAGAATTATCGTGAGACTGATCCCCTGCGATAAAACGCCGCAACACTCTGACTTCTAGTTGAGCAGCAAGACCATGGAAAATGGAGGAACAAACGTACTCTGGGTTAATCTCGGCGACCTTGGTGAGCCGAATCTTGTACACCTTGGGGCCCTTTCCGCCGGTATCTGGACGGGTGACCGCCAGGCTCACTTCAAACTGTGCGAGGTCAGAATACTGGCGAATCAGTGACGAAAATGCCCTTACTTCTTTCGTACTTGAGCCACCAAATGGCAATTCACGCGCCGCGAAAATGTTCTTGCGACCATCGTAGACAGCGGGCGGAGTAAAGATCTCCGGTGCCACGAAGGCTTGGAGCACCTTGATGAGATCCATGTTGAGTCTTGCTGGGAGCACTTTCTCAGATGGAGAGATGACTGGAAATGGGTGACATGAAGAAATAGTTGTATCATCAAAGGGTTGAACGTACCGACTAGTGATATAGTTGTGATTAAGAAGTAAGAAGATACTCAAAGAAAGGGGAAGGAACCATACCGTCATAGTGATGGATGATATCCTCAGGAATTGTGGTCACAAAAGAGTTGACGAAAATAGGCAAAGGTCGTCCGGCTGTGCCAAATTCAGGGCGCTTAACACCGACAGTGGTGATATGTGAAGATGTAGAGACGTGAGCTGGTGGTCCACCACGAGCGGCGTTTCCGCGTCCACCGCGTGCAGGTCCTCCGAAGCCTCGTGACCCTCCTCTGGTGTTGCCGCGTGGAGGCATACTGATTTATCTTGGTGAAACAGCAAATAGGGGGAGGGGGGGATGGTAATGGTAAGAGGAAGCGGGGGCCTGGGGGCATCCTCAAAGCGAGAATTCGACCTGATGGAATCGATTTTATCGAATCGATAAATCGATTGACAATGACACGCGGAGAACCACGAAAGAAGAGTCACGTGATACTAATTGCCTTTGTTCTCGGTCACGCGACTTTCACGATCTTCTATCGATCGCGTTTGCCACTCAGACTGCAACACTAGTCTTCAGTCACCATCGCCTTGTTGTCGCCTTGTCGAAGCGAGGATATCACAAAGGGAGCCTCCACAGCCTCTTGGTAGTGGCACACATGTCGTCGTATCCTCCAATAGCGTGGGCCACAAAAAGTAATCCTACCTGCTACACAGCACTGTCTTTGTTCAACGGTCGAGTTATCAGTGCGTTTTTCTGTTCAAACTTCGAACAAAAAGTCCATGGAAAGACTGCAACACATAGCATTATTTGAAGCGCCCAGAATGTCGTGCTAATATCTATCTTGCCGCAGCTGGTGTACGTCCGCAACGATGCACCAAGTCTTAGGTACGAAATGGTGGCATGCTTGTGGCCGTATTTGAAATGTCATTGTTATCCGTTTTCGCTGTGGTGCTGTGTTCTTCCACTTGTGGCCCGCCTGGAGGAATAAAAGCCCTCTGTACATTTTGCTGTCCTTCAACTCTCACTTGGTAATCCCTAAGGTTTCCCCCCATCATGCCACTTGTGAACCGGAGCTTGAGCTATCGGAAACCAGTCCCAACATACATCCCATCGCCGCCCGCGTCTCCCACACTGACTGCATCATTGCTGCTGTCGTTGTCCTCAAGTCCGAGGGACGACGGATTCGTCCCACCGGTTCGTCGATTTTGGTCTTTATTGGATGGAGTTTAAAACCAGAGAGCCCTAATACATCTACACACCGCACAGTTGCCGGACGACTGGCGAGAAGTAATTGAGCAAGCCTCAAAGAAAAGAACTGCGACGATTTCTGCAATGTCAGAGGCTAGTTCCTCGCTGTGCAAGGAGATGTTGCATGCTGCCATTCCCTCAACGCCCGATGTTATTATGTCCTTGAGCCAAGAGGATACATGTCAAGATCGAACAATTCCTTCAATTCTAGTGCGTTTTTCAAGTTTCTTTGTGGGAGGTCGACCATATATTGCTATAGGTTGAATCGTCGTATTGTCACAAGGAGTCTTTTGAAAACTATAAGGGTGCACCATCGTCGGCTTGTTCCAGTCCCACCCCGAGGCACAAACGTAGGCTTCATCAGGTGGGTGCACAGTCGGAAGTCCTTTCGTTTCAAATCGCGTTGCTAACTCCATCGAAGCAATATCGTCCACCCACACCCCCACTTCCTGTGTATGCTCAAAAACAGCGGTCGGTGGCGAGCGACTTGGAGAATTTTCAGGTCTCGACGTTGAGTGGAACCTTAGCTTGTACGCCACCTCGCTGGGAGCCAACTCTGATGACGTCATCATTTTCTACCATCCGACCGTCACCAACAAGTCCATCGCTCAAAATGAAGACAGATTCGTTGTCTGAAAATTCTGACCCGTCAATGTTTTGGTCAATGACGAGTGGAGGCTCAGATCCGGGATTGCATGCCCTTCCTGCCCTTCCAAAACATGTCGGACACGTTGAGAAATCTGGGCGAAACACACTTGACAGAAGAAGCTGTGCTTTAACGGTACCTCTCACCGCCTGCTGGAGACGCATGGTAGCATGGAGCACTAATTTACGGATGAGGTTAAGGAGCCTCAGCTCCTTATTCCGCTGTTGATTCGTGTGCAAGATCAGAACGTTGATGCATCGGTCACTGAGATCGAGTCGTCTGTCAATTGTATCCCAGCTGCGCAGAAATAGTTCCAAGGAGGACATGTGGACTCTGTCAGATTGTAGTCGGAAATGAAGAGTTTTTACTATGCCAATGGAAAAACACTGTGCTGGCAAACATGGACATAAACAACTCCACGTCCATCATACTTACGTCGCGAAAGGCTATCTGTGATGAGCCTCTGATAACCACCTCATTGTTTCTGTCTATTGCGATTTCCGGCTCTCGGCTGGCCAAGAGTTATCAGCTTGTTGGCAGTGTTGTGGTATAGCTTACGCGTCATTGGATGGAGAGGAACAGCAAGGATACCCAGACAGGCCGCGGCATCTACGACGCTAGCCTCTCGGGCGCCATTGAACGTCCTTCCATACTGCGCTTACGGTCGGATCCGCGGCCGCTCTCTCGTGCACCTCACACTCTCCAAGAATTCCGCGATTCGGAGGGTCGAGAAAACCGGAAACGGCGTCTGCAGGAATTATGGAAACGTCTGCCAAACACGAGTCCGACACATCGTGACCCCGAACGACATGAAAAGAAAGGAGGTGCAGTGGACGACGACGGTCTGACGCATGAGAAGGCGGAACAATTAAAGGCGATGTATGATGATGAGCTCATGGGACATTGTGGTGCAAATTCGTCGGGGTCACGACCAAGCCAAATTGGGTGGAAGGAGTTCAAGGATTATGCAGAAGCCAAGGAAGTCGGTGAGTCCTTGTTCATTTTGTTTCAGCTGCCCGATCCGAATTGAAAGAAATCCCTATCAAGAGCTTTGGTCTATTTTTCACGACGAACTTGACCTAGATGGCAACGGACATTTGGACGCACAGGAATTAACAGAGGCCTTGAACAAAGCTGGTAAGAGGATTGGCATTTCGATATCTGAGTTATGATGACCATCCTTCTCCGGACAAGGTATCCAACTGTCTACCAAACGACTATCAGAATTCATGACAACTTTAACCTCCTCTCCGCATTCGCAATCTGTGTCTTTCGCGGAGTTCAGAGACTTTCTGTTGCTCATGCCGCGGAAGGCTTCTCCAAGCGAGATCTACCGATACTACGAAGTGAGGAAGTTCATGGGTGATGACGGGAGAGGGCCTGCTCGGGTTACAATGGAGGGTTCGTTGCGAAGTTCGTATCGTTATGACGAGGGCTGAAATTTGTCTAAATAGGTGATGTTTCCCTTAGCGCTGAAGATACACCACCACAGACCGCAACGCGGGCTTCAAACGTGGGAGCCTCTGGCTCAGCCTTATCACATCTCCCGCCGGGTTTCCAACATGATGAAGAGATGGAAGAAGAGGACGAGCCATACTATGAAGATGATGAGCCTCATAATTGGCTCCGGGGACAGACAGCCGTTAAGTTCCTTCTGGCAGGAGGAACTGCTGGCGCCGGTACGTGTTTTCTTCATTTCATTCAACCAACTCAACATCACATCGATTCTTTAGTGTCGAGAACATGCACCGCTCCTTTCGATCGACTAAAAATATTCCTAATAACACGGCCTCCTGATCTCGGTGGTACACCCACTACACCCAAACCTGCTCTTGGCGGTCTCAAAATTATCGGAAATGCCATGTCGCGAATTTATGCAGAAGGCGGCGTTCTAGCGTTCTGGACAGGGAATGGATTGTCCGTCGCGAAGATCTTCCCGGAATCTGCAATCAAATTCTTCGCGTATGAGTCTTCAGTCAGTGTTCACTCATCGTCATAGGACGCGTTCTCTTTTGACGGCTCGGTAGAAACGGGCTTTTGCGGAATATTGGGATAAGGTCGATGATCCACGTGAGATTAGTGGTATCAGTCGATTTCTGTCTGGAGGGATCGGTGGAATCAGTAGTCAGCTCAGTGCGTGATCTTGTAAGTATGCCTTTCGATTCAGCATATTGACGTCCAGTGGATAGGCATTTACCCTATAGAGACCCTGAAGGTGCTTAACATTGTTCGGGACGTATTCAATCATGGCTGAACTGATTACTTAGACGCAAATGATGAGCAATACCAGTAATCAGAAACGATCACTAATAGATGCTGCTCGACATGTATGGAGTCTAGGCGGTGCTCGCGCTTATTATCGTGGATTGACGGTATGTCCATAAGACTCCGAAATGAAAATCTTCTCTTCAACTATTTATGATTGCACCTCTTAGATCGGTCTCGTCGGCGTATTTCCGTTCGTATTGCTTCATTTTCCTGTGACATGCACGCTCATTTCGGAGAACCAAACAGCTATTCCGCTATCGACATGAGCACATTTGAAGCACTCAAATTGGCCTATCTAAAATCAACAGGCAAGGAAGAGCCAGGTGTCATGGCCCTTCTTGCGTTTGGGAGTATATCAGGTAGTGTCGGCGCTACGAGTGTCTATCCATTGAACCTTGTACGGACTCGACTACAAGCCTCTGGTTCTTCGGGGCACCCTCAGCGGTACAACGGAGTTTTCGATGTGGCCGTCAAAACCTGGGAGCGTGACGGCTGGAGGGGATTCTACCGTGGATTGTTCCCTACATTGGCAAAGGTATGTTATGTGTCCATATTGTCCATTGTTCGTTTTGTGACAGAAAAATCACCAGGTTGTTCCTGCCGTCTCGATCTCCTACGTTGTTTATGAGCATGCCAAGCGAAGGTGTGTTGCTAGAACTCCATGATCATAGGAGGATTTAGACTGATCTTTCCCTCCCAGACTCGGTGTATAGTATCACCCTAATCTATTCCTTGATCTTTCTTGCACCTACATATTTAGAATACACCTGTCAGTCCCTACCTTCTTCGCAGGACCCTCGTTTATCGCTCGCTTTGTTTTGCAGTCCCATCATCATTGACCAGTGTACGAAAACCATTAAGTTCCCATATTACTACCCATATATGCATAGAGCACCATAAATCAAATTTGCAACGGAAACGGTTTTGCAACTGCGTTACAGAACGAACGGGAAGCTGGAAAGCAATGAGGTTGCTTGGTCATCTAACACTAACTCGCATTCAAACTGGTGCATTCGGCAAAGTGGATAGTGCGGGAAGTAAAAGAGTGGTGGACGGTCAGATCATTAAGATCGTAAATGAAGATGAAAGCAGTGCGTAAATCGAATATTGCAATGCGTATTAGGTGTCAGATGCAGGACGTGAACACATGGTCATGAACGTAAACTATGGGGATATATCGAAAAGTCGTGCTTGAGTGGCTGCGACTGATGAGCGGTGAGAGATGAGCAGGTTAGGACGGGTCATAAGAAGGGGCCATTGCTGAATAAATAAATGATGCAGTCTCCGAGATGAAGTAATTGCCAAAATCGAGAAAGGGAACGAAAGATCATGAAGACAGCTCCTCAAGACCCTGCTTCTCCTGCACCAAAATCGCAAGCACCTTGAGGCTTTGCTCCCGTTCCTGCGCCCGAGATTGCGAACTCAAGCGAAGTTTCGATCGCCACTCTAGAACCCATGCCCACTTGGTCAGATTCTCCTCCGCAGACGATTCCGCTGCGGAGACTCTTCTTGGCGACGTAGCAGAATGCGCAATCAGCGCCCGAAGGCGCTCGCGTCCAAGAATGGGGGCAAGCGAGAGGAAGGAGAGAAACACGAGTTTGAAGATGAGCTCCGGGGATGTGAGGAGTGATGAAATAGTTTGAGGGGTTGGCGAGGGTGTTGCTGCAACGGTTTGCAGGATGTCCCCGATCTGACGTAATGAACCCGAAAATGGTCAGCCGCTTGACAAATTACAATGGCCGAAACCGGCACTCACCTGGCAAGTTACAGCAGTCCACGGAAGAGAACCAATGAAGGCGCCCAGCATACAATCCGTAATAGATACACCACAAACACCGCATGCGATGTTGATTCCAGACCAAGGAACTACACCGATGAGTCGGAGAATGGATAGGCGAACCCAGGCGGAGGACCGCGGTTTCGTTGGGTTGCCAGCTTCATCGACTTCGGAATCTGAGTCGCCCTCCAAAGCATTACGCGTCATATCCAGGGCACGCGGGAAAAAGTGTGCCAGGAAGGGTGCCAACGGGGTCGAGAGCATCGTGGCGCAAGCTGAGCCGATCATAGTCAATGCCGTGAGGAGGATGGTTGCGTAGGCCGGCGAAAATAACGCTCCTGCTAAGACATTCTGAGCACAACATAAACAATCTCAGATTGTAAGACGTCAGAGAAAGACACTGTATTCAGCGCTCACCCAGATAACACTGCCGGGGATTGACCACGCATGCTTCCAAACTGCGGCGATAGCCATAACGCCAACAACATGTGCGATAGGAGCTGTGCCGCTCTGGATATATCCGTGTAGTTCTCGACCCAACTGAGCAACATCTGCAATAGTCCGCGGCCATGAAAGGGAAATTGGCAGGGTAGATAAGCACAACAGCACAAGGGCAGTGGACACGGGGAAAAGCATGACAACGAAGAAGACGGAGGCATGGTCCTATACACGCGTGTTGTCAGCAAAGGTTACGAGTGGGCGGGAAATACGCACAGTGAAAAAAGCAAGGCTCCAACGCATTGAACGCGAAGATTTTGCTATGTCTTGATGAACATCGTCCCCAAAGGAAGTTTTTTGAGCAGAAGCAGACAGTGGGAGAACAAAATTATCCTCGCTTGATCTCGGCGACGAAGGGGTTGACCACGATACTCTGTGTTTTGGTTGGACGTGTAACCACTCTAGAAACCGCGAAGCAAAAATGACAAGCATGGAGGGCGCTCTAGGGGCTGTTGATATGGGATCAACAGACAGAGCTGGAAGGTGTTGTAGAGGCGGTGGAAGGGGAGATTGCTCGTCGACACAATTCTGTTGGAGAAAGGAGGAGGAACGACGACGGCCCAGGGAGTTTGAAGTGAATGAAGACTGGAGATTTGTGGACAAAGCACGGTGACGGGATTGGGGAGGAGGAGGAGGAGGAGGAGAGAGACCTTGACATACAGACATGATGTGGAATCGGGCGCAGGTGGTGTTAGTAACGTGTGTCAGCCAAACTTGTCAGCCCATCGATCACTCCTTCCTTACGTAACCAGACCACTCAGCATCGAAATAGTCTGCATAAGTAACTGGCATTGACATGGGTGCATAGTATCTACGCCGCATAGAAATCGATGGTACACTCCAAATCAACCCTTCTAATGTGCCCTCCTGCTCTCCTGGATGATCGTCGACAGCTCCTCCAGCTTGCGTTTCGAGCGCAGAAGCGTGCCCAACTGAATTAATGAACTACCATCAGCATCCATATTACGACCGAGAGTGACCGTACCCACCCTCTTCTTTGTGAGCTTGCGGGCCTTCTTATCCTGGAGGCAACGCAAGATCAGCAATTGTATAAGTGAGAACTAACAGCAGAACACACCTTGGAGTTCCTTAACAACTCCATCACTCGACGCTCATAAGCGGAGAATCCAGCCACCTCCCTGATTACAGATCGCACAAACTTGGTTTTTGTCGACTGGACACCCTTGCGCTGGCTGGGGCGGGTGACCTTTGCGATGGGTGTGGTGGGGTGGCCGTGGTTAGGGCCGTAACGCAGGTCTAAGCATCAGGCGAAACATGAAACGAAGAGCGAACTATGGTCAGTAGCGGTCGCATGTGTCTGGAAACAAGTGGCTCACTGGTTCGAACCATTTTTTTGAAATCTTGAGGCGGTCGTTCGTTGCAGCGAGGAGTCGACCTTGGATTATTCCAAGGGAGGTCACGTGGAAAGATTCAGTGGCTGAGTCCTGTACAGTTTCACACGAAAGTCTTCCCACGATGACATCTTATCAGAATCTTATCTGAATCTCATTTCAGAGGATGGCGTATTAATGACCTTCTACATTTTGAGTTGAAGGTCGTAAGGAGATTATGTGATTAACGCTCTCTCGTGCCCCTATACTGAATGCAGAGGATATAAAAATGGAGCGCAGCGTTCGAAATGGTGTCAAGGGAAAGGCAAAAAATACAAGCATACTCAAACCTGTGCAGTTGCAGGCCACGCCTCAGATCGAGGTGTCCACTGCCGCACAACCTTCACTTTCCCTCCAGACACAGACAGTGGGGAGGGCGATGTGGTATATAGGGTCGGTGTACCTACAGGCGTCTCTCGTGGGGTGCGAGGTGCGGCGCTGGACGTTGGCGAGGTTCGTGCAGAGCGAACAGGTGTTGGAGGCCGCAATTGATTGCCCCTGGATCCATCATGTCGTTGGCCGCTCCGCTGCTTGGTGTCCGTGGCCTCAGCAGGACCACCGTCCTCTTCCTCCTCTTCCTCTTCCTCGTCCTCCTCGTCTCCCTCCACCGCATCCTACACGAATGTCATATGAATTGACACCCCCAAGGTACCTTCGGAATCCAAGCCTCAACGCACCGGATCAAAGTCCTCCATCTGTCTATCCTCATCATCCTGGTCATCGTCCTCGTCACCATACTCATCGTCCTCGTCAATCCACCGTCCACGCCAGTCAACGAGTTCGAGCTCACTAGGACTCTCGGGGCGTAGTCGCAGCCAATGCATGCGCGGGCCGCTTTTTGCGCGTTCACTCACTTTGAATCCGTATATCCTGGGAACATATACATAGCCAGCAGCACGTTTCTGTCCCCCGTGCGGGTTAGGATTAACAAAGGGCGACGATCGCGAACTTCCCGAAGAGGCACTCTTCGGAGAAAGAGAGGAACCAGAAGAAGGAGCTTTCCAGAAAGGAGCTGGAGCTAATTCCCGATAGCTCTGGAAGAATAGGTGGGCGAATGTGGTCCCAAAGAAAGCCCCTGACGTCCAATAAATGAGGGCATCAAAAGCACGTAGAAACATGACATACCATCTACACCTTGGAATTTACTGCTCGGTGGCACATACACGTCATTGCAGTTTGGGCAGAAGAGCTTGACCGTGTCGAGGCCCGGCATATCAGAACGTCCACATGGGACGACGTTGCAGCCTACACAATAAACGCGTGGGCAAGAACCAAAGATGCCGTTCTCGTACTTCTCGACCTAGAGCGTTTATGTCTTCTCAATTTCCATTTGCGGCACATAAAATGAAAGAGGTGAGGCCCACCATCGCCTGCAGTCCTGCCCGGGTGAGGATAAACCGTTGGTGTACAAGACCATAGAGCATCTCGGCAGATGATTCTACGATGGAGACATCGGGGATTTTCGAGGCGTCTTCGTCTGAAAGCAAGAACATCAGCTATTGTAGTCAGAGATAGTCGTCTCGTTGGACCCACACCTGGTTCTACGTCTAGTACCATTTCCATAGCTTCTTTCCAGAAAGGCACCATAGTATTGAGTCCGGTCAGGTTGAAATCATCCTCGATGAAGTCTTCCGTGACTTCGCAGAAATATTCATGGCCGGGCAAGGAGCAGAACCAAGTGATCCATGTAAGCGTCGAGGTGGGTGTTGATGAAGCTGTAGATGTGTCCACATTGATCAGATCCTGCACTATGGAGCCTAGGACTCAAACGAGAACAGCGACACGAGATATCCGCGTTCCCGATGGTATGAATACAGGTATGAATACACGCACTGTATCCATCATCTTGCTCTTCAGGCTCCTCCATGATTTCATCCCCCTCCCCTGCCGCACTAACCAACTCTTCCTCCTGTTCATGTGCTGCTGCTGCCGCCGCCGCCGCAGTCGATTGTCGCGAGGACATAAGGGGTACTGTAGCAACAGTGTGTTGTAGGTGTCGATGAACGGAGGTCTTTTCAACTCCGATCGATACCAAATCTGGATCCTGTAGCCACGAGCTAAACAACACGTTCAAAAGGGGAGGCACCTTCGCTTATCCGTCTATGGATACGACAATGAGCAGCGAAGTATCCCACATACTCAGCTACGCCCAATGCTGGGAGGCCAGGTGGTTTGTCAATCTGCGATTTTGCACAACTTTCACCGACGACGCCTTCGTCGCGATGCATTGTTAGACTGGTCTATACTAGAGATATTACAAACTCCTTCTTATTGTTTATCAGTAATAACTCTCCTTGGAAGAATCCCTTTATACCCTAAAAATGCGCGAACTCCTTGATCATTTACAGACTCTTTATCTTTCTTCAGTATCAAAATGAGCAGGGGAGTCATACAAGGGAAACAGCCATGATCACCTCAGATTATGCCTCTTGAATAGCGAGGAGCCCATGACATGGTGGAATCTATAGCATGATATGAATTTGGATCGTTACTTATGACTTGCCGTACAGTACTCACGCATGATACAGACATACCACATCTAGCTACTCAAACGAAAGTACATGTTGCTTGCTCCCTCGCATACCCGGACCAAATCGACGAGCCGAAGATTAGAAGTAGCAGCATTTGACCGGCCGCCCAGCTTAGGAGAGCATAGCGGGCACCCTTCTTCAGTTTCAATCCATGAACTTCGACTGCGAACGTGCTGATTGTCGTCAAACACCCACAGTAACCATCGATGAGTCCTTGCACAACGCTGCAGGCATCCGAAGACACGGGGTGAATCTTGAATTGAAGAACAGTTAATCCGCCTAGGAGTGCTGTTCCAGTTGAATTTGCCATGAAAGTCCCAAGAGGAAAGGCTTCCAAAACAGTGTTGAGCCCCACGGAGAGAAGGTACCGTGTTAAAGCTCCAGGGAATGCGAACAAGAGAGCAGCAGTAGCTTGGTGGCGAAAATCGGGCGACATGAGAAAGTAAGTCGGAAATGTGGCAGCGTAACTGAGGACCGAAATTATGGTGATGGTATACCGGATACGACGACCAGGCGGAGCTATAGTCGGAAGATATGGGGATATGGCAAAGGCCATTCTGTATCCAAATGTGACAGAAGCAATGGAAATCGAGAGCGTGAAAGCAGACTTTCCAACACCGTCTATGAACTGAGGAAAAGACTTGTGAGTGGGTTCTACTCGATTCTCGAGCAACAACGAAACACCGACGTTCCGGAGCCCGCCGCGGGTATATTGGCCGGCATTAGTCCAAGAGTCGAATATATCAAGCTGCCATCCGGAAAAGGTCGTCACTGATCCACAAAATCCTGGCGTGGCGCGTGGCGTAAGATCGGGAGACTGCTAGGCTTCAAGTGATATGCACCTGTAGTCAACGCAGTATAAAGTGGTGGACAGCTGGATCGAGATGTATCAAAAGAAAGATTGGATGATCGTTGCGGTAAAAACGCACAAAGTGCCGAACGGCTCTTTTAACCCCACCGCAAAGCCCATAATCAGACATCCAACGGCTTGGGCGTATGCTAAAGGGAATATGCTGCTTCCATCGTAGGTTGCAAGTGCATCTAATCCGAGCCTCGCGAGAAGACCGAAAATGGATGCAGGTATCAAGAGGGCAAGAACATGGATGGAAAGGGGATTGGGTGGTTTGGACGTTCGGCGTTCTGAAATATCACTGGGCGGCCGTTCTATTGTCTCCACTGACCGCGTCTCCCTCTCCTGTTCTTCCTGAAGGGAATGCAATTCTGGCTGTAGTTCCCAGGATGGACTGCGAATGGAGTGAGCCATGGATGCATCGACCGACTTCAAAAGCGGTTGGCACACATGTTGTCAGCAGAGTTTCGTTGTTCTATTTTTAGACTCCATCTTTCCTGGACGCCCATGCTTTATGCATCACCTCTCAATATCAGTCTCTCTGCTAGCTGGGTCTCTTACATTGTTGCTGGTTGCGTGGTCCATGTTTTCAATTAAAAAATGGGATCCCCGAGGAAAGGTCCGTTGCGACGTGCTTTTCTGTTGTGCTGGCATCATGCTCAAATTGACCTCAGCACTGCTATGTAACTGGAGGCTCTGCTGGCCTTGGTCTCTCCCTCGCTGTTCTTCTTGCAAAGCGAGGAGCTGACGTGTCAATTGTCGCACGTAACCAGAAGCGTCTGCAAGCTGCCTTGGAAGCAGTCGAGGTCCGCCCTCACATCGCTCTCATATGCAAAGTTACGAAATGCGAACTGTCCTTTAGAAAGTCCGCCAGTCCCCTAATCAGGTACTCAGAGCATACTCCTTCTCCTTACACGACGCGTCTTCCTCCGCTGCTGCATTCGATGCTGTACGCAAAGGAAACGGAGGAAAATGTCCGGACGCTGTGTTTCTGTGTGCAGGAGCATCGCGTCCTGGATTTTTTGTGGAACAAGATGAAGCGTCGCTCCAGCTAGGCATGGATAACGGATACTGGGTTCAAGCGTGGTCAGCTCTGGTAATTATAATATTTCACAGTCATCGTCTTCGCTGACTGGTTTATCAAGGCAGCTGCTAAACGCATGGCCCTCGATCGATTTCCTGGAAAAATTGTCTTCGTATCGTCTATCCTGGGCTATATGTCCATTGTCGGGTACTCTTCTTACTCTCCAGCAAAACATGCATTGAGAGGTATGACTTTGTTGCTCTGAGTAACTGGGTGATGGCTTATTCTCGTGATGTAGGACTGGCAGAAACATTGCGCTCAGAACTATTATTATACGGTGTTTCGGTTCACATATTCTTCCCCGGCACCCTTTACACTCCGGGGTATGCAGAAGAAAACAGGACGAAGCCTAAGATCACCCTGAAGATCGAGGAAACCGATGAAGGCATGCAGCCAGAACAGGCCGCTGCACGTTTGCTTCGTGGTACATATCATGGAATTCCTTCTATCCGTGTCCTCTGACCGTCACTACGATTGCAGGCGTCCAAAAGGGCGAATTCCACATATCTGCCGACTTCTTGGGAAATATATTCCGGTCCTCCACGCGAGGCGCCACACCTCATAACAACGTATTTATGGATGGGATCTACAGTTTCATAGGTTGGGTAAGTGCATTGCATGGGCAAGACTCAATTCTCCAACTTCTAATGCTTTGTTCAGATTGGTCTGGCTTTCTGGCGCCGAGGAGTGGATGCTTCGGTATTGCGTCATCAAAGAGAGCACCAGGAGTACCTGTCACAAAAAGGCTTCTTCAACTCGTAAACGACATGATTTTCAGGACAGAAACCAATTATATATTCATTATCCTCATACAAAGTTTAAGTACGTCCTAATAGCATTGCTTGAATATTAATGGAAACATGGGTTAATGTCAGAAAGAAGCGAAGCTCAAACCATACATAACACGAAAAGTGTTTACAGAATGAGCATTATATCCTCCATCCGCTTAAGGAGTTTTCTTGGTCCCCTCCATTAGGATGGTCAACGTGGATACGCTGCCAACCTTGGTTTAAGAAAGACCTTGATGTAAGATGAGGACATAGAAGTCCACGGAAATCGTGTGAAGTAGCCCCAAATTTAGGGCAGGTCTTTAATCTTCAGCATCACGTACATGTGCTTACGTCTCCAGGACGTCGCCACCGACACGCAGGAACATCATCTCTATGGGCTGAGAAATCACGCAAGCTTTTAATTTCAACCTATGAAGCCTTAGGCCTGAGTACTGAGTCTCGGAGTTTGGCCTGCCTCTGATTTTCCACCTTGTTGGTGATATCAACCAACGTGGGGGCTCATCGATAACTGAAGTCGCTCCCAACATCCTAGATGCGACCTACATCTGCAATCCCTGACTTCTACTATTTTTGCTTTGCCGTGTACGAGCCACTTCTTACGATAACTGGTTTCATTGGAGCATGCTTGTACGTTTAATCTCGGCGCATCTGTCTCTGAATTCGTGTCTGACGATGATCATAGTGACCCGCAGGCTGTACGTTTGATTGCTGCCCAGCTGGAGAAATCAGCTCATCGATGACATAGACGCACAATGCACAAGCGCCCTGGCCTACGAGTAATCCACCTCCGGATATACTTCCAGTCGCGACCCTCGTAACCGTCATTCAGCTCGCCCATGTCTGTGCCCTCGTCGGGGTGATCAACTGTTTTCTCCTCACCGTTGCTCGGAAACATCTTCACGACCAACTAGCTCTGCAAGAAAAGATCGTTTTCGCCCTCCTCGCACCATTGGTTATCGGAGACTTCCTCCATCTTTATGTGACCATATGGGCTCTTGGTAAACAGAAATGGCACGTCTGGAACTGGAGCCCGATGCTTTGGGCCACGATTCTGCTAGGGTTGACCATAATGGTTCCTCGTATTGCCTGGCATCTTGGCATTGGCCGATACGTCGATACCCGGGATGGCAACTCTGAGAAGAGCCAGAGAGCTGGTGCGTATGCCACGCCTTGCTTTGGTACGAATTGTGAATGACAATTGCCGCTGATAGGCTGAACACCCCGTAGTCCCAGTCTCCTTTTAGCGACACTCCGCTTTTTCGCGGTGCCTCCCTATGGGCGCAATTTTCCTCGTACATACAGGAAACGGATATGATGTTCCAGGTCTAGTACTGTAGTATTACATTTCGTAAATTCGTCGTAGCCTGCAGGTAAGAACCCTAAACCAAGAAGTAGAGAAACGATCGATATAAATAATACAATACATGATACCCAGCCTAGTACGGGGAGTTGACAATGCTTGAGTTGCTCCCGAAACTAGATTCAGGAGCAAGGGAGTGTCTAGTCGGTTTCTTGAGGTTTTTCTTGTTTATAGCGAGTACATTGTTCTGCAGAGCAACGATCTGTTCAAAGGCGTTGGTCAGTTCAAACCTTGATCATATGACGAAAGATGACGCGCAATTTCTTTATCGTCTCCAAATCTGAAATTATCCTGGACGACATGATCTTCGTACTTCTTGATCTCATATTGTTCGAGATGGCCTTTCTTCACTTTCTTGAAGTCCCAGGCAATAACATATTGTCCAGTCGAGGTTATAATAGCATTCTCTTCCTGTCCTTCCCCCTGGTTGAACCTAGTTGTGAAAAGAGTGAGCGATAGGTGAACAGTTCACTCGATAAACTAGTCATACGTACTTTGCAGGAGTAAATGATACGTTGTGACCCATATACGCTACATGCTCATTCCGGAGTTGTAGTCGGCGTGGGATTGGCTTAGAATGGGCGGGGAAGCTGCGATCGAAGCCTAATAAGCCTTGGTTTTTACCCTCACCAATGAGGGTATCAATGAGGAGAAGGTAGGTCCTTGTCGTTGCCACAATATAGCGGCCATCGGCAGTGACATCAATTCCAATGATAGGGTCACCGAGAGGCGGAAGCGCGGTCTTTGCATTCTTCCCGACTGAATCAAACAGTCTGATGTCGCCCTTCTCGCTCGCCACCGCGAGCTTTCCGGCGGCGGTAGTCGCAACGCCGGAGAACTGGTTCTTGCTCACGTACTGCTTGAACTGGCTCTCCACCATCTTGGTACCAGACACGCGAGGGTCAATGCGGAAGAGGGCATTGTGAGATGTACCGACTAAAGTCTGCTCATGTGTAGTCGGTGCAAACTTAGTCTGAGGGGCAATGTGGTCGACGGTAATATCTTCATGAACTTTCCATTCCTCAACGATCTTTCCTCGTTCAATATCCATGCTGAAGAGAGAATGAGGATCGGAGGGGTTCATCAGGACCATCTTCGAGTCTTGGTCATGCAACATAACCTGGTAAAACAACAAGTTGAGCGCAAGGGTTTCTACCAAATACGGTCAACATACATGCTTGGGCTTAAATTCTTTTCCTTTGGGAGTAGCGATTTTGCTAATAGTCGCGTAGTATTTGACGTTGCTTCCATCTGAGTGAGTGAAAACACCAATATTGTTTCCACGGACAACGTAGGAGCGATCGCCCTTGTAACCCACAGTAAGCTGCGAGTTGCGATCACTGCCGGGAAGGGCAGTAGGCTGATCCTCATCTTCCTCCTCTTCTTCGTCACTAGCCTCTGTGGTTCGTTTAGGTTAGCGAAAAATGAGGCGCAGAATCGGTCTGCCAGAACTTGCCTTCGTCAGGATCCAACTCAGATTCAACTTCGTCTTCTTCGTCTTCATCGTTTTCGACGTCAAGCATCTCCACATCTTCGTTCGCACTTATAGCATAGTTTTGTTCGTCGACCTTTGATGGGATGAGCTTGGGCGAGTGGCGAAATGTGAAAGACGTACCTTTGCCTTTGCCCACGATGTTTGATGTAGAGTCTCCCATAAACATTCTGTAAATTTCTCTACAACGGCGGCGAATCCTGCCTCTGTGAACCGGAAAAGCCAACTGCTCTGGGAGCCATCATCTCCCTGGTGATTCCACGTGAGTGAAAACATCTTGTGCGAGAAGCGCTGGTTCATATTCGGGGAGATCATGTGCCCCAACAGCGGTTCAGAGTCCTTCGACGCCATCAACCAGTATTGGAAGGGTACATTTCTCTGCTTTGTGATTCTGGCGTTTATAATTCCCTGGTTGATGAATCCTCCTTCGACGCCTTGTTCAGGATCCCAGAGGTAAAGTTCAGCTTCCTGCGTCAACAAAACATCCGTATCCAACCAAGGCGCGGGAACCTCTTTCTTGGGAGACGGTGTCTTTGCTTTCTTGACTGTCGGCGCGGGTTGGCCAACTGAGAGTGATTCCATCACGGAAGCGAGCGATGAAGATTCTGTTTTTGCAGATACCTTGCGTCTCGGGTTAGCTTTGGCCTTCGGTGCAGGAGGGCTAGTATGATCCAGGATTTAGGCAACAATTTAGCAAGGTGGACGATAGCAGCGACTTACTGCCAGATGAACTCCTCGAAATCTGAATCTGAAGTAGCGTCGGCGCTCTTCCTATACTTACGTTCATACATAGCGCGGTACATGCATGTTTCAAAGAAGGCCCGTGTTGGATCATTGGTGCCGGAGGCGACAAATTCAAAGAATTCGTCGACGTCACCGTCAAGGTCGCGCCACAGGAAAGTAGGTTCGCCGTCACTCTCCCCCGTGCGAAATTCAAGCTCTTCGCTGATGAGGAAAACTCGTTCGGCATCGGCTGATAGAAACGAGTAAGCATCAGTGAACATGGAAACTATTTGAAGGGCGTACTCTCGTCCTCATCCTCCAATAATTCCTGATCTCCATCTTCATATACGCGAGTTACGACCAATTGAAAATGATGTTCGACGTTAGGGACGCGACGGATAGTAGCCATGGCCTCGTTATATCTGGAGATTTTGAGTCAAAGAACCGATTCTGAGCATGCTGAACATGCGTACATGCATTCTCTGGAAGTGCGGATGTTGCCTGGACGAACGAGATACAACTGGCCTAGAGATGGGTGGAATGGTTTTAGAGAGGGCAAATCTATGATGAGCACTTTTCGCACCTGTTGAGATCTTGACGACCTCAGCGGCGTTGGGATCCTCTATGGAAGAGTCAGCAGTTATCAAAGGATGCTTTGTTTCCTCACGAACGCCAAACTTTGCCAATAACTATAATTATAGATATCAGAGACCTGAAACAGCCATATCTTGGTAGTACTTACGGCTCCTAAATATATTCATGACGAAGGACGATGTGGGTGGTGAGAGCAGAGTACAAAGGGTGGAGACAGTGACCCTGAACTGAGATCAGCTTCACGTCGTGACAAGGTCACGACATTGCATGTCACACCTCAGCTCGCCTCTTGGCAACTTCATGCAACATCCACTGACATCGTCGCCTTTGGCTGATTCTTCAGGTATTTAAATGGTATCCTGTCCACCGTCTGATTCTGTCTGAAAAAAACGAGCACCATAGGCCTTTCCAGCAAACCTACTACACCAACTCCTGCTGTCCGGTCTCGCAGCACCACAGACAAGGTCTGTTTTTAACCGTAGCCGCCATCCAAATCGGGGTCTAATTGTTTCAAGTCGTCGCCAGCGACCACTTTCTCCAATTCTACACCGGCACCTGCCATTCGGATGAATGACGTCCCGCGGTCTACCTTTCGTAATGTTTTCGCAACATCTGCTCCTCCCTCAAGACAAGTCATTGTTCGATCTGAACCTGCACTGTTGTCTTGCTTTGACCCAGCGGACAAGGAACTGTACGATCTTTGGGCACCAAAGAAATGAAGGAATACGCATACATCGCAGATTCCTCGAGTATTCATCTGCATATCTCTGTGATATTTAGCCTTACATTCCTGGATATGAACCTCGCGGTACTCCTTGCTAAGATAGTTCTCTGCATCTTCAGCGATATCCCATCACGGTGAACTATAGGGCATTGCAAGGTGTGTAGTGCTCTCCTATACAGTACTTACATGCAATTATGAGCGGAGGTGCTCACTCTGTGGCTGCAGTACTAGTCAATTGTATCACTATCACGCTCATCTGGGCCGCCAAGGCACATCAACACAACACTGCCACGGTGCGGATGCAATTGCGTACAATCTCGATCGCGGCTGGATTGTAAGCAGCCCTGTCGCAATGAGGGAACTCAGCTCACAGATACATATCGCACAAATTGCCTTTAGTTTCCCCGCCGTGAATTTGGATCCCCACACCTCATTCCTTCTCCCTTTCCCTACACATGGCATTTGACCAGAGCCGGAAGGCTCCTCTCACGTTCATCTGTCTTTTACTTGTTTTGGGTTTCGCTGCTGTTGCCAATTCCCAGCTGCTGCCTCCAGGCGATCCATACGTTGATCCTAAGCACGACCCATACAATCCTTTGAAATATATCGCCTCCAATACTTTAACGGCAATTTCGTTCTGTATGTTTCTTGTCTTATCTCGACGAAATTGGTATCCGGAACTGATGTCGGCGTAGCTCTTATTTTATCGGTCGCAATCTCGCAAACCTATTGTACTTTTAGATGGGGAGCGAAATGGATGCTCTCTTTGGTAATTGGCTCATATTGTGAGTAGTGTCTTTCTGTCAGTCTCTATGATCCTAACGTCAAATTTCTAGTGCTTGCGTTTGGATTGTCGACACGTTTTGGTCTCCATCTGCACCCGCAATCTAAGGAACTTTACATCGTTCAGTACCTGTTCGTGGTATTGGCTGTGCGTTTCCTCTTTACATCCTGATTCTTATTCTTAATGGCGAGGAGTCAGCCATGTGCCTATATTGCGGCAGATTATGTTCTTCTTGGAAAACTCGCAAGGCACCTAGACGCTGACGAATATCTTCTAATTCCCGCACGTCGGATAACTATCGTTTTTGTTTCGTCTGATGTCACTACGTTTCTCATTCAAGTACGTTCCCCATTACTTCTTGTCTTCTGCTGACTCTGAATTGCATTCAGGCTGCAGGAGGTGCTCTTTCAGCTTCGGCAACTTCGTCCCACACGAACTACGTTGGCTCACGCGTGAGTACTCATTTTCTATCCCCATAATCCCAGTGTCATTAATGTTCCACTTTATTCAGATTTTCCTCGCGGGCCTGATCATACAGCTAATATCCTTCGTCATCTTCACATCTTTGTATATCGTGTTTCTCTATCGTGTATACTCACGAAAATCGAATGATTGGCAACGGGACCAGGCGAAAGCGTGGTATAATGACTGGCGTGCTCTTGGTGCAGTTCTCTTCATCAGCTGTATCGGAATTCTGGTACGAATCCATGTCCTTCATCGTGATATGAAACCTAATCGAATTTTCAGATTCGTTCACTGTTCCGTGTCATTGAGCTTTCGGAGGGATACCAAGGCCGTCTTGCTACATCCGAAGCTTTCTTCTATGGTCTTGACACGCTACCACTGTTCATTGCAATCGTGTTGTATACTCCTTTCTGGCCTGGTCGTTTCATCAGGAACCAATTTTCGCCGGTCCCAAGCATCGAGTCGGACATCATTGAAGAGACGAAGAAATAGATATCCCTAGACGGCGAGCATCGCCATTCGAACTCAACTGATTGTGGGGTCTCAATACGCATTATATATATTATAGTAAGGATATACGTACGTCTTACGTAGGATGAATCTATGCCGCTTGTGATGAGCCTGTGACTTTCAGATACCGCTCAGAAAAGCCGCGAGACCACCACCAGCTGTCTCTTCATCTTTATTGCCCAAACGTCGTGTTTCTTTATCCCGATTTTGAGAGAGAAGGATTTGAAGGCCGGACTTCTTTTTATTCCGTGCCTTCGTTGGCACAGATAACGATGGTATTGAAGGCGATGGTGATGCAGCTGGGGGAGTTGGTGCAGGTGGAATTGGTACCGAAGACGACCGAAGTGTGTATGAGTTCTGCGCAACGATGCTAGAAGCAGAAGTCGGATATCCTCTGCCTGCCAGAGTTTCTACCTTCCAACCACAACAACGGCAAGTCAATCGCACTGCCCTCTGTTTCTGATCGTTCGTCTTGACTCGGCGGCGGGCAATTCGAACCACTACAGAGCCATTCAGAAGGTAAGAGCCGCATTTAGAGCACCAATCTGGATTGTTTGGGAGATCTGGTGACTGGATGGTGTAGAGGGCGGCAAGAGCGGGAGACACAGGCAGAACTGCAAAAGGTCGGGCTTGGAGGAACTTGGAGGTGCATGGGTCCATGACTAGAAATATTTGGCACGTGGGGCCAAGACGCGCAGAGCTTGTTGTACGTTTGGTTTGGAGGACACTGTCACACTGTATTCCCAAAATGGCGAATGATGATGACAAAGACCTTATTGTTCTTCGAGAACAAAGAAAAGGAGGAGCATTGGCCGGGATGAATTTAAAACTCCCTTTAATTCTCTTGCCTTTGCCAGACAGACGTTCACCATCATGCTCACCAGCACAAAGCCTCGTTCGCCCACACGCACACCACGCACTTCACACCCAACACTTATATCTCATTCTGGCCCACAGGCTGCGCCACGTCCGTCTTCTCAAGCTACTATCATTGCTCCAGTATCACCTCCAACAACGCCTCCGCGCGGCCGTCGCCCATCCCTCTCGAATACAATGCACTGGCTGTCACGTAGTTCGACACAGACGTCCTCACAACCATATGCACCTTCCAAGCCCACCCGTATCTCTGAACCAAAGCTCGTACGCTCTATCGAAATCCTTTCGCAGCCGCGCAGTGGAATCTTGGGTACGGGCGCAATCGTCGTCAGAACTCCAGATGAAGCTCTGCGAGAGACTGGAGTGAGGCTCACTTTCGATGGAAAAGCACGGGATGCACCGCCATCTACTCCTGCAATGGGAAGATCCAGAAATTCTGCAGCTTCGGATTCATCAAAAAGACAATCCTCGTCTTCGGCAGAACGAACTTCTCCACCGAGCAGTCCGCCCTTACCTCCACTTCCCACGCCTGAAGTGAAGGAAATAGAATTTCTGGAGACAGAGCCGGATGGTTCCAGACAACCCCCTCGGCCTACGCGCGCCCCGCCCCCACCTCCAGCAATTGCACAGACAACGGCCGCCAGCCCTGCCCCTTCATCCCCCTCGCTCCGACCCTCGCTGAAGTCGGCACCCGTCCCGTGTCCAGAGGAGTTTCCTCAGGTGCCTCCCTTACCTGCTAATATTCCTTCAACGCCGATACCGCCTCCGTTCAGGCCAATTTTGATATCAGAAGTGCCAACTGGCGCCGTGGATCATTCCCAAATAATTGTAACGTTGGAGACCTGTACGACAACATACAGAACGACTCTTGACACGCTGACAGCACGCCCTTCTCATCTACGTGACTACCTCATATCTCTGTTCCCTCAACGTGCCTCAGTCGCCTCATCGGTGTATTCAACTTCTAGTGACGACATGTCAACATATCGATACCATCTGACGTCCCAGGGCCTTTTGCCTCCAGCTTCGTTTAGCATCCACATTTTCCTGGATAGGTCGAGTGCTCCGTGAGTCCTTGCCTTTACCGTTTGGTGCACCGATTAACCATTTTTTTAGGTACGCGCACATACTCAATTACCTCCGATCCCCACCGGACACAATGAATGTGCCTGAGATGCTTCCGAGGAGCATACAGTCGCTACCTTCTCATCAACGTCTTGATGCCATCCTTGAGCTTCGGGACGAAGCAGCTTATCTGAATCTTGATGGGCTGCACAAACTGTGCTCGGACGAAATTCGTCTCCGGCATGGCCCTCGTTTGCATAACCGCGTACACAGTGCCAGCACCGTAGGATCTGCTCACAGCTTGCACGCGTCCATCTACAGCCTGCACACGTTGCTTGAACGCGTCGAGACTGACATGCGATCAAGCCAGTGTGAATCCACTTCATCGGATTCGAAGTGTAACAAGGATAGTCCAACCGAGACGGGCGTCGTGCGATCGCCACCTACCCCTCAGTCTTGGAATGGTCCTTCTCGTGCTAGAAGCCATGGACGTTATAGCCCCACACGATCACCTCCAGCTGGCTGGATCTGAGCCCTTCTCCTTCTCCTCGTCTCCTCAGCACCATTCACATGCATGTCCTTTTCTGGCATTAACACTTTCACTCACTCATGCGGACCATATCACATGTATTATAAGTATATACCTCATACCGTTGCTCGACCTTATTAAAGCCATCGATATCGTTTTCTTTGCCTTATTTGTCTGGCTAATCCTAATCAGAGCTAGCTCCCAGAATCCGTTGCTTGATGCTGGGTGGGGAACAGCGCTGAACGCCGGTGGTATAACTGTAGCTATAATATGATTGTTACCAGGAATCCAATGGAAGACTTCATTCAACATCTCGAGCAAGGTTTAATTTCTCTAGAGAAGGAAAAGTATAGCCAAGACACACATGTGCTGCCAAAGAAGTTTCGGGAGCCTCTTTCTCGCGGCCTTTAGACTGGTCGATCATCTGGAAGATCTCCACAACTCCGAATCCAGTTTCGACCACTCAAGCACGTTCAAATATAAATAATTTGCATTTAAGGAAAAGGCACGCTCTCCCAGCACTTTTAGTCTACTTACAGCAGTCTTATGGCCTTACAGGAGTCGGACGGAATAGGTTGAACTTCAAGTTCTTGAAGTTGGAGATGACTCGAATGACGATCATGTGATCACCGATAAAGAATTAGGACACTCGATCACTCGGGCCGCACATGCAAAACTTTCAATCCAGTACTAATCAATACTCCAGCCTCTCCATGTCTGCCTTTCTGCCCTTGCTGGATGAAGAGAACGCCCACCTCACTCAGGCTTTGGCCAGAGTTGGGCCGATCATTCTTTCACCGTCGCAATACCCTCGACTTCTCCCATGCTACATTACCGTTGAGGACAATAGCAGCGTTGGGGTGGACGACATCGTTACATGGCTAAATGAAGGGGTCGAAAAGGTCATAGTACCGCTTGCATGTGCGAAAGAACTCATAGCAGCAGGTATACCTCCGGAACGCCTAAGCCTTATGCTGGATGTCGGAAGCTTCAGTGCCGTATCAGACACAGTCCGCAATGGCGTGTCTGGTGTGCTATTAAAAACTCCTGTCATCGACCTCGACCTAATCTCGTCTGTATCCAAATTCTTCTCCAACTCCTCCATCCATGTCCTTCCTGGAACCACATCTCCGCCGACAAGATCGACCATCAGGGAACTGCTGAGCATTGGGGCAAAAGTTGTACTACCCACGTCTCAACTCACACTAGCACCCACGTCTGCCAGTCGTATCAACGTCGCCGATGCATTCCTCACACCAGTAGTGTCTGACCGCCCCGACGGGCTCTTCCCCACCATAGTCTCAACGGAGACAGGGCACTCTCTTGGACTCGTGTATTCTTCCGCTGAGTCTGTAAAGGAAAGTATCATGACTGGTAAAGGAGTATACCAGTCGCGAAAGCACGGCTTGTGGCGAAAGGGCGAAACTTCTGGCGCAACACAAGATGTGCTTAGCATCCGTTTGGATTGTGACTCGGATAGCATCGAGTTCCGCGTGCTACAGCACGGTGCTGGCTTCTGCCATCTTAATCGACAGTCTTGCTTTGGAGAGATCAGTGGGTTATCAGCATTAGAGAGCACTTTACGCTCTCGTCTACTTTCGGCTCCCGAAGGATCTTATACGAGACGCCTGTTCAATGAACCCGATCTCCTGCGGTCAAAAATCATGGAAGAGGCCGATGAACTTTGCCGAGCCGAGGAAAAAAGGGATGTTGCGTTCGAGGCCGCTGATCTCTTATACTTTGCTCTTGCGAAGTGCGTACAGGCAGGTGTCGGGATTGCAGACATAGAGCAGTCTCTAGACACCAAGGCCAAACGTGTGACTCGGAGACCAGGAAATGCGAAGCCCCAGTGGTCCAAGCAGCCCACGCCAAAGAAGACCGATTCGTCACCTGCCCGCCAAACATCTTCCCAAAGCGCACCGTCAAACGCCCGCATTCGCATGCGAACGGCAGATCTGGCTGGCGTCGCGCCAACAGAACGCGCAGAACTCCTCAAGCGGCCAGTTCTGAAATCAGACGAGATGATCCTGAAGGTCAAACCCATTGTAGACGATGTTCGCTCTAGGGGAGACGCTGCTCTCCTCGAACTTACCGCCAAATTCGACAAAGTCCAACTTGAATCCACGGTCATTTTCCCTCCCTTTGCACCGGAAACGATGCAAATAGATCCCACCGTGCGAAGCGCCATTGATCAGGCATACGCGAACATACGGAAGTTCCATGAAGCGCAAACATCAGAGACGTTGGTCGTTGAGACAATGCCCGGTGTCGTCTGCTCCCGATTCGCCAGGCCGATAGGTCGAGTTGGCTTGTATGTTCCTGGTGGAACTGCAATTCTCCCTTCCACCGCGCTCATGCTGGGCATCCCCGCTCAAGTTGCTGGGTGTAAAGAAGTCGTTCTTGCGACTCCTCCTCGAGCTGATGGGACAATATCTCCTGAGGTGATGTACGTCGCACACCGCGTCGGGGCGTCGGCCATTCTCAAGGCCGGAGGAGCCCAGGCAGTCGCCGCCATGGCATATGGTACAGAGACAGTCCCAAAGGTAGACAAGATCTTCGGCCCGGGTAACCAGTGGGTCACGGCCGCAAAGATGATGGTGCAGAATGATACAGACGCGTTGGTATCAATCGACATGCCGGCAGGACCTTCGGAAGTCTTGGCAAGTCAGTCGCTCTTTCCGCCACATTCATTGTTGATAGGCGCACAGGTTATCGCTGACTACACAGCAAACCCCGCATTTGTTGCGGCGGATCTCTTGTCGCAAGCGGAACACGGCGTTGATTCTCAAGTGGTCCTTGTGGCTGTCGGTCTTACTTCGGAGAAACTCGCTGAGATCGAGGAAGAGGTCGACATGCAAGCCCACAAACTGTCAAGGGTGGATATCGTTAGGGAATCGATAGGGAAGAGCATCATCGTCAAGACATCATCCGTCAAGGAAGCCATTATTTTCTCTAACGATTATGCTCCGGAGCATCTAATCTTGCATCTGGAGAACGCGAAAGATGAGGTGGCCCAAATTGACAATGCAGGAAGCATATTCGTTGGTCCCTTCACCCCTGAAAGGTTCATTTTTTCTTGCTTTCTTCTTTGCGACAGTTGTCTGAAAGGTTCATTAGCTGTGGTGACTACGCCTCAGGGACAAACCACACATTACCTACCAACGGGTATGCGCGGCAGTTCAGTGGTGTCAACACATTGTCTTTCCAGAAGCACATAACGTCACAGGAAATTACGTCCGATGGTCTGAAGAAGTTGGGACCTGTAGTGGCAACGTTAGCAGATTGCGAAGGACTGGAAGCTCATGCTAATGCAGTTCGCATTCGTTTACAAGCAAGTCAGTGATCTTAGAAGAAATATAACGCAAACACTGGTGTCGCATTACGGATCTATGAAGCTGTTCGTGTAAAGAACAGGTGGAAAGGTAAGTAACATCTAGTTGGTCCGGTAAAGCGCGCGCTTGGCAACCTTCACGATGATGGGGGTATCGGGGAAAGCCAGTGCCTCAAGGTTAATAGCATACTATAATCCTAGTTAGAAGGCATTTCAATTGAGCCAACAAAGGACGCACCGGTGTAGGAACATCGGCACCAGTAACGCGTTCAACTGGTGCATCAAGATAATCAAAAGCTTCGCTCTCGACGATCTGTGCACAAATCTCGCTACCGACACCAAACGCCGGGAACCCACCCTCAACAACGACCAAACTTGAGAGAAGGGTCAGCCTCTGGAAGAGTATGATGACACAATGTTAGTGCGCACCGGTTGGTCTTTTTGACCGATTTTATGATAGTGTCAATGTCCAAGGGACGGATACTCCGAAGATTGATAACTTCTGCCTTAATTCCCTCCTTGGCAAGCTCGTCAGCAGCCTCCATGCTGTGTGTTACCATCTTGCTGTGCGCAACGATTGTAATATCACTGCCTTCCCGCTCGACCTTGCACTTGCCGATGGGTAGCACAAAATTATCCGACATGGCTTCAGCAGACATAGGGAATGAAACACCATACATCATCTCATTCTCAAGGAAGACGACAGGATTGGGATCGCGAATGGCAGACTAGCATAATTATGAGTTTCATGGATCGTGTATCTGACGCGTCCGACGCACCTTCAGGAGGCCTTTGCAATCCTCCGCACTCCAAGGACTTATAACCTTGAGACCGGGAATCGATCCATACCAAGCTGCATAATCCTGGGAATGCTGGGCAGCAACACCGGCAGCGGCACCGTTGGGACCGCGGAACACGACAGGACATGGCACGTTACCACCAGACATGTAGTATGTCTTGCCGGCCGAGTTGACGATTTGGTCAATTGCCTGCATGGCAAAATTGAAGGTCATAAACTCGCATCTGGGATAATACGGTTGTAAGACGAGTGGAGAGGGAACTGACACGAAAAAAAGGATCATACATTGGGCGGAGACCCTGAAGGGCAGCTCCAACAGCAAGACCAGCGAAACCCATTTCTGTGATAGGTGTATCGACGACCCGCTTTTCACCAAATTTGTCCATAAGACCTTTTGTAACCTACAAAAGGTGATGTGAAGATACTGTCCCAACATTATCATAAAGTGACATACCTTGTACGCGCCATTGTAACGGGCAACCTCCTCTCCAAGGATAAAGACTCTCTCGTCACGAATCATCTCCTCTTCCATAGCAACATTGAGAGCATCTCGAACGGTCATCTGCTCTTATGTTATTGATTTATCCTGGCACCAAAGGCGAGAATTCAACATACTGTGTGTTCGCTGTCAGCTGTTGCATAACCCCGCGCAGCCCGTATTGTTCTTTTTGCCACTGAAGATGTGGTACGAGGGTTGGACAGCACGGGGGCTAGGCGAGAGAGGGCAGATCGGGCGACCATGGCTCTATGGGGAGGGGAGGAAAAAGAAAGCTTTGGAGATAGGAAAGACTTCTGCTGGCTGTTTCGATCCGGTTGTGGTAAGTTTGGGGTAGGCGAATTCGATCTCCGCGTCAACATCATGTCATCTCCCACCAGTACGGTCACTCCAAGAAAGCCCGTCGTTGTAGTCACCGGCGCCTCCAGGCCCGTCAACTTGTTCCCATCCCTCAATTCCCAAGCACTGATCCGCATCTCAGAGGCATCGGGCTCGCCGTCGCGCGGCTCTTGTTGACAGCGTTCGGTGCTCGTGTCGTGGCCTTGTCGCGATCCAAGACCCCCGAGCTCAACAGCCTGGCGTCCGACGACCTCCTGTTCTTGCCATGCGATGTGTCAGTTGCCACTTCGTGTTTCTTGTGAACTATGTCTCATCTATGGACTGTTGTCAGCTCAAACGAGACCGCGTTGACTGAAGCCATCAATCGTGCCGAGCAGACTTTTCATCATATCGATGGCCTTGTTCTCAATGCTGGTATACTGGAACCCCTCGGAAGTATTGGTGGTCAGACACCAGTCTCTGCATGGAAACACCATTTCGATGTCAATTTCTTTTCTCTTGTGACTGCTCTGAAGGCAGCCTTGCCTGCGTTGCGTAAGAGTGACTTCGGAGGAAAGGTGGTGTTCGTGAGTTCAGGCGCCGCGGTCAAGGGAACTCCCGGGTGGGCCCCCTACAGCGCAGCGAAAGCCGCTGTGAACTCTCTGTGCAGGTAGGACCCTGATTGTCCGACAAGAATATTTATCAAATCACCTTTCTCAAGAACCCTCGCTGAGGAAGAACCGAGCATTGTAGCCGTTGCTTTGCGTCCTGGTATGGTTGACACTGGAGTAAGTGGGATGGCATATCATCAGAGCTTGGGTAACCAATCTCAAACGCAGATGCAAACCACATTGCGAAGTAACGAGGACTCAGCGTTGCCTGAAAAGCAGCACCAGGTATTCGTCAGCGCTCACGCCACGGGAAAGCTTGTCAAGCCTGAAGATGCTGGACATGTTATCGCTGCTTTGGCCATCCGAGGGCAGAAGGACTTGAGCGGCAAGTTCGTGTCCTGGGATTCGGAGGATTGCAAACCATATAGACATCAATAGAAGTAAGTGGAATATACTCAATGCTGTATCCATTGTAGGACTGTTACATTATTGGCATTCTTTGGCCCTAAAAAGAGGTCTTCCATTTACATAAGTCTGGAGCTTCCGTTGCCTTCTTTGTTGCCCTGACTCTGACTCTCGACTCTTTTCTCGCTACTACACGGTGCATCCACTAGGCCCTTCGTCTTCGCCAATCCTAACAGTCCCTTCAGTCATGGATGTATATCGTGACTCTCATGTGCATCGCATTGACGTGCACCACCATTTTTTCCCAGCGAACCTCCAGAAGGAGACCTTGAATGAGAAGCTGGGATGGAAAACACCTGCAGGGACTCTGCCGTGGAGTCCCGCTGCTAGTTTGAAGGCAATGGACGCGGGTGGCATCGATATCGCCATTCTCTCGATGCCTGCTTTATACAAAGGCTCGGTTTGTGAGGAGAACCGCGCTATTACCAGGCAGCGCAACTTGAGTATGGCGCAGATCGTTGCAGACCACCCATGCAGATTTGGTTTTTTTGCATGTCTCCCTTTCTTGGATGATGTCCAAGGTGATGTTCACTACGTATGATGTTGTACGTTGCATTTATCTCACGCAGTAGGTGCCCTTGCGGAGATAACATACGCATTTGAAGTCCTTCATGCCGACGGTATCTCTATGTCCTCTTCATATGGCGATGGGCCTACCATGAGTAAGTTCTATCCTAGGGTGTTTTGACCATTGATGACGACAGCGCAGCCTATATTGGCGACGACCGATACGACCAGATATGGGCAGAACTGCACCGTCGACAAGCAGTTGTCTTCCTCCACGGTGCACAAGTTATCTCTACACCGATGCCACATCCTTTCCTGTGTGTTCCCATTTCAGAGGTAATGCAAAAACACCATCTTTCCTGAACTTCACTAATCTTCTGTCAAGGTCCCGAACGAAACCTTCAAAGCAGCCGCACACCTAGTTGTCACTGGTCGCAAACGCAAGTACCCAGGCGTCAAAATTATCCTGGCACATCTCGGTGGAACCACACCGTCACTCGCGCCCCGCGTCGCGGTTCTTTCCAATCATATGGGATGCATTCTGACGCCTCAGGAAATAATGGAGGATTTCCAGGACTTCTATTATGAGACGGCATTGAGTGCTTATGGCGCAAGCCTGACCGCGATAGATGAGCTTGTGCAATCAGATCATATACTATTTGGAACAGATTTTCCAGGTCAGGTCCGCTGTATTTAGTTTCCACAACCGCTAATACATCAATTAGCGGTGAACCAGGGAATGGCAGACTGGTTTTCAAAGCACGTTGAAGAGCATTATTCGAAAGAGCCCGAGAAGCTGAGTATGGTCATGCATGGGAGTGCGTTGCGGCTCTTTCCTCGTTTACGTTTCCAATAGATACAGAGTAAGAGGTCTGTATGGCTTGAATTGGACGCAGGTTGCAGTGACGTTTTGAAAGTAATGGTTTACATTAAGATAGGACAATGAAACAGATAGACAGTTCGCTCTATATCTAGTTGTATATGAAGTATATTATCGGTGGCGCTTGCCAGAGGTATTACATACCATAGGGTGAATTTTTAGGCATCTTCCTCCTGCAGCCATCTAAAAATCTCAGTATGTCCACTGGAACCAGATAGCAAAGCTTGTCCATGGCTCCCATCTGGATCGTACCAAATGCCCTTGTGCACGCCATGGAGCATAAGGTAGCGCTTGACACGCTGTTCAAAAAATAGTCAGGGAAAACAGAAAATACGAGAATTCAGTAGGCGAACCTCTGTATGGACTATGGCATCTTTGCCTCCAAGAAGGAACATGGTTTTGGACGGGTCGCACGCATTTGGGATTTCTTCATACCACAAAGAATTCGAAACCCAGTCGAAATGTCGTTGAATAAGGTTGGCCACGCCGAGTTCCGCTCCAACAAAGTAGCGCATTAACACCTCAATGCCCTGCGAAGGTAATGAATAAAGGCCTGAGACTGGCTTCGACAATACGCACCGTTGCACATGGACGGTAAACAAAGTTGTAGCACACATCTAAAGCGGTGTGTGATGAACCATGATCGAAGCTTGGAGTGGGTGGTTAAACGTACCGCCTTCCCAAGAACAGAACGTAACAGGATCTACAAAACAAGAACGTCCAACCATACTGGGATAGCCTTTAAGCATCCATGCATGAATATAAGATCCGCTGGAAATATCGAGCATTAGGTTTGAGTGTGAAAACGACGAAAGCGTACGTACTTGGAGTGGCTCACCATCGTGACTCCTCCCCTCCTGTTCCCGTTCAATATATATGCGATCTCCTTTTCTTCTTCACTGTCCTCGGTTTCATTGTCATGCGGCTCATGATAGATCCATCCTAGCTCATTAATGAGTCCTGCCAAGCGATCAGCCGTTTCGTGTCGGTTCATTGGCTTCAAGTATCTCGGATGGAATATGTCTTGACTGATATGAGGCTGGAGAAGGACAAGCAGCGGGCGGTCGGAGAATCTTTGGAGAAGGTGCATGATGATAGAATTGTATTGCAGAAGACCCAGTCCAAGGCCATGCAAGAAAACGATCGGGCGCGGGCCACTCACTGGATTCCAGTGAGTTGGGATGCGGATGAGATACCTGCAGTCCAGAATTCATCAGAACAGCTCGTGTAAGATGTATTGAAGTGACGAATACTCACTCAAGACCATCGTAGTGACCATAACGAGTATCCCATGCAAATTCATACAACTTTTTGAAGAAGAAATTGATCGAAGATATGGCCAGATAGAACGTGAGGGGACGCCATAGAATATTGACATCGTCGATCGTGACGCGCATAGGCTGAACGGCAGGATTCGAACCTTCTTGGAAAGTACGGCCAGTGCGTTTCTGGAGTAGATCAACTGCGCGGTCTAATATATCTCGTTGAGAAGTGGATAGAGATTCCAGGAGAGGCATGTCGGCATTGAAGATCGACCAGTAAAGCCATTGTCGAACCTCATGGAGTTTAACGGACGACCAGGGTACCTTCCGAAACCAGGTTCGCATGGTATTTCGAAAGTCAACTGCAAGAGGATCGTCGGGATGTAGTTGGAGTATATCCTCGTTGGAGGTGTCACCCGGAAGGTCTGCAAGGCCGGTCTTGAGTAGCCTTCTGATAGCTACATGTATATCTGCAAGATCTCCAACGGCATATGGAACAGTCCCAGACACAGCACGAGACAACTGAAAGTGATATACACTAAAGAAAACCTGTAAAGTGAAGTCGATCAGCAAATCATTGAGCCCCCTGTTGATGTACTCGAGTACTTCAGAAAGCGCGACAGCAAACAGCATCCTTCCCGGCCATGCAAAATGCCATATTTTCCCAGACTTAAGAACATAGAGTATAAACAACCACGAAAGGGGGATAGATGACCAGAGAGGAAGCACGAGGCAGAAGAGGACGACGTAGAATGAACATGTCCGGCGACGGGGTTGCGCAGGACATTCTGCTGGATCGGTATCCATGCTAGCCGGGGAGAAACGGACTAACACTGGATAGAGGTGCTAAGTATCGACACCGGTCAGCCATTTGTGCGAAATACCGACTCCAACTTTTCCTACATACTAGAAAGCTTGTCAACGGCGCTTCGTCACAGATTTAAATAAGCGCGCTTGCTGGCATCCATCAAACTGATCAAACCGTTCCCAAAAAGTCAATCCGACACCCGACCGTCTCCTCATCTAACTTCTCTCTTAATTCCACTGGCCAACGTCTGGGATGCTGCGCAACGCCTTTTCTGCGGCCACACGCCCTCTTGTGTCTCAATCTGTGCGTACGATCCACTATGTTTTCTACGCCATATCTTACCCATCCTGATCAGAGATCCTATGCCACCATCTCCGGAGGCTACCCAACCGTTGCTCACAGAGTACGTCTCTCTTTTTCTTCATCGTCTCTGATGTCTGACGGGTTGTGCTTAGCAAACCACCAAGTACGGTGGTGTCTACACAGTAAGTGGACTCGAGTTTTTTTTGTTTATCATCATTTGCCGATTTCACCCGCCCAGGTAACCCTCATCCCCGGAGACGGTATCGGCGCGGAAATTACGGACTCTGTGAAAGAGATTTTTGATCACGTCAACGCTCCCATTGAATGGGAACAGTATGACGTCTCTGGCATGTCTTCGGCTGGCGAAGCATTGTTCAAGCAGGCCATGGAAAGTCTGAAGCGAAACCGAGTCGGCCTTAAAGGTGACCTCCTAGCCTATGGACTCTCATACGTATACGTGGGTGCTCATTGTAGCCAGGAATTCTCTTCACTCCCATTTCCCAGTCTGGGCACATATCTTGGAATGTCGCGATGCGCCAGCAGCTTGACATTTATGCTTCCGTCGTTCTGTGTAAGTCCCTTCCCGGCTTCCCCACCCGCCACTCCAACGTCGATTTCGCCATCATTCGTGAGAACACGGAGGGTGAGTACTCTGGCCTAGAGCATCAGAGCTACCCCGGTGTTGTAGAGAGCTTGAAGGTCTCTACACGCGCGAAGGCTGAACGTATCTCGCGATTCGCATTCGACTTCGCCTTGAAAAACAACCGCAAAGTGAGCTTCATTCATTGCTGTCTTCTTCAAGTAGAGCACTGATCTTATCTTCGTAGAAAGTGACATGTGTTCACAAAGCCAACATCATGAAACTTGGTGATGGTCTTTTCTTGAACACGTTCCGCACGGTCGCCGAGGAGTACAAGTCCTCTGGTATTGAGTACAACGACATGATTGTGGACAACACGTGTGTCTTCCTCGCGGTCCATGTCCTCGTCCTTCTTACAATCTATCCAGCTCCATGCAACTCGTAGCAAGACCTGGTCAGTTCGATGTCATGGTGATGCCTAATTTATATGGTGCTATTGTCTCCAATATTGGTGCTGCCCTTGTTGGTGGACCGGGTATCGTTCCTGGATGCAATGTTGGACGGGTAAGTCTGCTATCACTTGTTCATGTTCACGTCCTTGGCTAAATTTGCTATAGGAATATGCTCTGTTCGAACCCGGATGCCGTCACGTCGCAAGTGACATTATGGGGACTAATCGCGCTAACCCTGCTGCGATGATTCTCAGTGCCACCATGATGTTGCGACATCTCGGGTAAGCGTTACTCGTTAATGTGCAGTTAGTTCTGTGTTCATCTGATGGTCCTTTCGTACTACAGCCTTGATCCCATTGCAAACGGCATTGCCACCGCAACCTTCGATGTGATCAACGAAGGCAAAGTCAGGACTGCAGACATGGGCGGTAGGTGTGACGCTACTTATCTCCATTCTGATGCTGAGCTGTACCATCCAGGTTCTGCCACTACTTCTGAGTTTACCTCTGCGATCATCAAGAGACTCTAGGGTTTCTTTCTTCCTGGGACGGACCGCGACAGGTGTTTATTTGTAGCTGCATAGAATACCTTACAGCAACTGCATAAATCCTATTAGCCCTTGCTTGTCAAGTCCACTTTGTCGTAGTCAAAATCTTGGTCTAAGGCAGCCTCGTACTCTTCTAAGGAAAATGGTTTCATCTTTTTCCGAGCATGCGGAACATTCTCCATGCCACTGACTTCCTGGCCCGACTCCCCGACTTTGATGCCCTGCGCGTTTATGGCCGGTTCTGAGGGCTCGGCATTCTTCTTTCTTAGATCGAGAATGGTAGAGCACTTGACTTCGGACCTGCCGCCCCATTGATCAACTGTAGGCCGGAACTCTGCGTACAAACTCCAGGCAATGTTGTTAACCTCTTCCGGGCTGAAGCTATCTGCAAGCAGTTTCAAGGCTCCGATGATATGAGGAGTTGTCTGACGGAATGCGCGAGATATGTAAGAAAATGCCGTGCTTGGTTTGACGGGGCTTCCCTTGGACAGAGCGCGCCATTGCTGAGTCTGAGTTTGATAAAGAGGTCTAAAATGCAGAAGTGAGCGAATGAAAGCCAAGGGAAAAAATATCGCGCACATGCTACGAGAGTCGTATGGAGCGAAGGTAGGATGAGCGGAACATCAAGATTGCACTCGGGTTAACACTCACCGTCGCCCGATGAACTCAATATAGGATTGGGATCCACCTTGAACAGCTTCCATGCCTTTTTGCTTTTCATTTTCATATATCCCAAGAGACACCCCTTTCGTGACAGCATTCATCTCGGTGTAGACAGAAGCTAAAGTGAAAACGCTCAGAGAAATAAACATATAAACACGTTGACCGAAAGGCGAATTTTGCTGTACCGATGCTTAGAGCCTCTTCGCGGCGGAAACCCATACGCTCAGCAACAACAGTTGCCCATGCAGTCATAATCGGCGCTCGATTGACAACGGTCGACTTAGTCCTCAAGACCTACAGAACACCTTGATGTAAACTCGGCCAAAATGCAAAAGTAAAAACGGTACGAACATCGTCATCTAATACTTCATTAAATTCCAAACTTCCATAGGCCGCTGCTTCGTCGTCCACTGGCCCCGCTGGTAAGAGATCATTGACATCCTCCTGCCTCTTCCGTTTCCGTTTCGGTGGAGTTGTCTCGTAGATGTTTAGTAAGAACTCACATGTTATACACAAGACAAAGGGGACGTACAACAGCTTGTACAGCAGTCATCTTCGTTGAAGTGGATGGGCCAGCAACAGGTGCGTCGTTGGGAGCACCGTCTGACAGCTTCTTTCGGGCATCTTTGGGTATATGGCCAGAATTGCGCAGGGCAGCCATGATGGCCTTCCTATCATCCTTACTGTCCACACCTGCAGCCACAAGTTTTACTTCGTTTAACTGCGCAAGCTTAGCAGCAGTATTGCAGTCTTTATATCTAGCAGATTGGTTGAGCATTCGGTAACACTCAGGACCAAAAGTAACAAACATTTTCCCAGAAACAACCATTGCCTTCTGCACGGGGACACCATTGCCTGTTAGGAGTTTCAAGAACTTGGGAAGGGTAATTTTGGCGTGTTCGGCCATGGACACTGAGCCCTGAGCAGTGAGCCCAGAAATGATCGCAGCTAAAGGACCCTGACAGTACTTGGTGACTCAAGACAAATGCAGCTCAAAATGATCTCAGTCAAATGCTGTGCATACATTTATTTGGCTTCCCCTCTTGTTCCAAATACTGTAACGGCATCGAACTTGAAGCTTTGAAGCTTGAACATCGACCATGGAATACCCACCAACACCCTTGGCCAAGATTGAGCCAGACCCAGACCCAGAACTCGATGAAATTGAAGAACGGGATGAAGATTCAGAGGACGAAAATCCAAATATCTTCAGGATACGCGACGCTTTGGAAGAGCCAGATGCTCAGATTTATACAACGAAGAAGCTACATGGTAAGCACCGGTGTTGATGCTTTGCTTTGCCTAGTCATGAAATATTTTCATTTGCACAGAACTCATACACGGAGGAAGTATTGATCTAGAACCGTCGTATCAACGAGGCAAGTGTCCTCTTATTCTGATCCGACTTTCCTGTTCATCACCCCAGCGCAGAGGTTGTATGGCCAGAATCCAAACAAATAGCCCTCATCGATTCTATCTTCCGAAACTACTATATTCCTCCGATAGTTTTTGCTGTTCAAGAAGACGACGACCGAGAAGACGACGACGACGAGTTATTGCGAGTATGTGTGGATGGTAAACAAGTGAGCAACATCAGGACTCGTTGTCGGAAGTCACCCTAACGTTTCGACAGCGCCTTACATCCATACAGAAGTTTTTCGATGGACAAGTGAGTCTGCCTTTCTTTCTCACCTGTTTCTGCACTGAATGTTTTGCAGATACCTCGTTCGTCCCGTCGATGTGAACCTTCTAAGCAATACTGACAAGTCCTCGCTTCTTTGACAGACAGAGATGTTAAGACAAAGAAAAACTTCTGGTATACCACGTCCGAAACTACGAGGTCAGTCCGTACGGAAATCCCTGAACAGTGGAAGCGAGAGTTCGCATCGAAGAAAATCACATGCGGTGCGTGTCAGTACGAGATGATTGAGGATGATTGTTTCTTTCTAACTTTCATAAACAGTGGAATACCGAGGTTTGACGGCTGGCGCAGAGCGGGATATTTTCCAGAGAGTGCAGATGGGAATGACGCTTACAGCTGCAGGCTCGTTGAAATTCATTACCATCCTCTCTACCTCCATAACTAACAATGAATTCCCCAGAAAAGTTACAAGCTATATCATCACCTTGGGCCACGTAAGCTTCGCATGTTGACTTTTGGCCGTAACGAGGCTCACAAATCGCTTAGATGGATATCGGCGTTAGAATCAAAGCACGTTGCAGTTGAAGGCGGTCTTTCGCATGTCCTTGAGTGGGATACCAAGCGAGGACGCGACTTTCAGAACATAGCCTACTTGGTTTGCTGTTGTGACGGACTGCCCGAAACAGAAACCACACCCACGGCACAAAAAATGGAGAAGTGGCTATCACGCGTCGATAAACCTCCAGAAAAATTCAAGGCTGATATCGAAGAGGTGCTCCGGGATTTCTGGAACATTGCAACAAATCAACGCCTAAATGGTGGTCTGAAAAACATCGGGAGTCGCCTGGCTCCCGTCGAGTTTATCTTCATCGGTAAGCTGATGTGCTTTCCATTCTACCAAAGACAGGCTCACAACGTTTTATAATTTCGACCAGGGGTTCTCTTGTATACCCTCCGAAAAAGACCCGTTGAAGATCGAGCTGCAGCTATAGTCCACCTTCGACAAGGCATTCGGGCTCAATTTAAGGACATTCGCAATAACAGCACCGTAGCAAAGGCGTCGTGGGCTCTCATCCGGGACCTGGAAACAGATACATCAACAGCCCTTTTCCGAGGTCATGGTGAGACCAAAGGCAAGAAACGAAGGAAGCCCGACAGTAGTGATGAAGATGAAGAGTACCGACCATCCCCCATAACCAGCTTTGGTAAAGCAACCAAAACCCGGTCTAAACACGCCAAGAGTGGGTGATTTTCTTGCTGATAGGATATATGTATATATATATAGTGTAGACTGTTAGTTGTGCTGTACTACTAGATGACATCGAAGGTGCTTGACCTTGACAGGAGGGGGAAGGAGCGAGGGAAGGAGCATTTCAGCCGTTGTATTGTGCTCTTGCTGTATACCATATCCCTTGTGTATCCGTCGTTGCTCTAGCAAACTTGAGAAGCAATTTATCCCTTTCCTTGGAGTTAATGGCAATATCGGCAAGGAAAGGTGATATATCTTTTCCCTTCCACCGCGAACGAGTAAGAAATAGGTCGGCAAAACGTCGCGCCGGATCTACTGGAAGGGCTGATGCAGGAAAATAAGTGAATGATTCTGAATCATCCGATGAGGCAAGATAGTTTCCCTTAGTGGAAGAACATGCTTAGCAAGTGACAAGAGTGATTTTTATTCGACTCACTGAGAGGATAGAGATGTCCACATGAGACTCAAAAGTATCGCCGACTAAGGCTTTCCATTGGGATATCAAATCCTTTGAGTTAATGGGGTCATGCTGGAAGAGGTAAATCCAGATAAATGACAAGGAGAAAACGAATTGCATACCTGATGCCGCCGTAGTACGCCCAATCCTACTTCTTTCACCAAAGAGTCAACGTTCATCTTCCATTTCCCTTCTTTGATCTTCCCAAACCAAGACATGATTTGGGTAGAAACTGTTCTTGGAATGTCGTGTTCGTCCGCAAGAGCTGAAGTCAAAGTTTCAACGGATGCCGCTTCCCGAGGCAGAGACAAAGATATCAGGACATTTAGGATCAGTTCCAACAACCGACTGAGATAGTTAGGTACGATAGGCCGTAGTTCACCTGAGCGTCAAGTGAGATTCCAATAGTTGTAAAGGTGAGGGTGCCCATCACCGTTGATGATGAGTATGTGTCTGTCTCTCAATCCACGATCCAACTCAGTGTCACTAGCTTGAATTGTTTTCAGGGCCTCCGCATAAGTGTATCTGATCTGTGCGGGCTGGTCAAGCAAAGCATGGCTAGTTTTACGGCTGGTATGCATACCATTTCCTCTCGACCGTCAACATCATCATCTTCTTGTCCATCCTCATACTCTCTGCCTCTGAGAAACGCCATAAGGGCATGAAGACGTGGAACGCAAGGGGTCAACTCGAGTATTTCATTCACTTGATCACGGATAACCACTGCGTCGTCTGCAAAGTCTGCGGAGAACGCGTCTGGTGGAGGAGTGACCACCAGAATCGAGTTAGACAGGACGACCGAGCGAACGGCGAATGTCTTTTCTGGAGTACAGAGGACGGCATCTTCGCTAGCATGCCCCTTTATTTTAAACCTTTGGAAAAGGGTCAGCGGCCGTGAATTGAAGGGCGTTTCGGCTCACTGTAGAGGCGACGCGTTTTCGATGGCGTTTTCGATTAGCTTGCATAGATCTGGTGGCAGCTCGACAAGTTTGAACGAGCCGGTGTCTGTGGATGAGGAGGGCGAGAAGGAGAGATCCATGGGAGAAGGACGCGACGGAACCGGGCCGGTACAACCGTCCAATACGACCGACTCAAGAATCAAGAAATCTCCCACGCGATGATTGCGCGACGTTCGTCGTCGATGAGGAACGGAGGTTCTTTTTACTTAGCACCCCATTTCTCCTTTCCCCGTCATGCCTGAAAAGCCCCACAAGCTCGAGCAGATTCCCCTCCCCGTTACCGATTCTCCCCACCATCAACAGTGGGAGGGACGGTATCTTCGTGCTTTCTATCGTTCTGCAGGTGTAGCCATACTTTTGCTCGGTTTGATTGCTTTGATCCAGAAGATTGGGCTTAACGAACGCTCTAACTTGTTGATAAGCCACCATAGCCATTTCGGCGGACATAAGCATCGTCTGACTGGGGCCGAACGCGAGAACTTATTCCTGTACGTATTGTGTCAGGGTATTCGCGTTTGCGCGAGATGACTGACCAATTTTAAGCTCTATCCCAAGCTCCGAAAGTGCCCTAGCTGCATCCCGGGCGTATGCTACCCACCCTCATTTAGCCGGTTCCTCAGAGGACTTTGAGGATGCCAAAACCATTCTTGAGCTCTTTCAGACCGAGTTTAACATAACCACGCCATCCACTCCGCCTATTTTCTCCGCAGGAACACCCGAATCACGCAATGCAACGCTTCAGCTTACCTCCCGCGAGACCAACAAGCCGTCTGCTTGGATTGATACCTACTACCCCGTCCTGAATATACCTCTTAACCGCAGCGTCGATATTCTTGGAGAAGGAGGCGACGTGGTTTGGAGTGCAGACCTCGTTGAAGACGGCGATCCGCTTGACGAGGATGCACACAAGTACAAAGACTCCGTCCCTACTTGGCATGGTCTGAGCAAGGATGGAGATGTGGAGGGCCAGATAGTCTTTGTTAATTACGGGTCAATAGAGGCGAGTTAATATGCCTCATACAGGTGGGGCTTTCTTACTGACGTATAATTATAAAAATAGGACTATGATAATTTAGTAGCAGCAGGTACCAACTTGACTGGAAAGATTGTCATTGCTCGATATGGCAGGGTATTCCGTGGCTTAAAGGTGTGCTTCCAGCTTCCTTACCATACAGACATAGACGTCAACTTGCACATTTATACTGTAGATCAAAAGAGCGCAAGAACTTGGGGCATCAGGCGTGTTGATTTACTCGGACCCTCGGGACGATGGTTTCGTTACCGTTGAAAACGGCTTTGCTCCGTATCCTGCTGGACCAGCCAGGAATCCTTCTTCCGTCCAACGAGGCAGCGTTCAATTCCTTTCCTCGTACCCTGGTGATCCGACTACACCTGGCTACCCTGCATATGAAAACGCAGACCGGGAAGAAGGACGCAATATACCCAAGATTCCCAGCCTCCCGATTTCCTGGCGAAATGCGGAAAGACTCCTCGAGGAAATCGATGAGTTGTATGTAATGGACAAGGAGGGTAAACAAAGTCTCAGTGGAAGGTCCAGCGAGGCAAAGATCAGACTCGTCAATCACGGTATGTGTAATCTTTGACCGTAAGAACAGGTCCACTCACCCATACGAAAGTGGACACAAAGGTGACTCCCATTTGGAATACGTTGGCTTCTATCCCAGGCCATATCCGCGATGAGGTTGTAATAATTGGCTGTCACCGTGATGGTGAGTACAGGCATAATACTAGAGCATGCGCGGCCCTCAGTCTCATTGTTTGTAATTCAGCATGGGTCCTTGGAGCAGCTGATCCCACGAGTGGGACGGTTTCCCTGCATGAAATCATTCGAGGTTTCGGGGCGTTGGTTAGGAAGGGATGGAAACCACTCCGAACAGGCTAGCTAATCACCATCGTTCTCCTTTATATGTCAGCTGATCAATCTCGCAGTTGTTTTTGCAAGCTGGGATGCCGAAGAGGTAGTGTTTCTTTTCAGCGCGACAGGTGTTCTTTCACTCACTCCACCTGGTAGTATGGTTTAGTTGGCAGCACTGAATGGGGTGAAGATTTCCCTGAATGGATCTCCAAGCATACAGTGGCCTACCTCAATGTCGATGTCTCTGTCTCAGGCTCTCAATGGAGTGCCGGCGGGTCCCCTTCGTTGGCGCATCTCATCAAGCAAGCTGCGATCGATGTCCCCCATCCCACTACTCCAGGAAAGACCCTCTGGGATGCAAGAAATGATGAAGGCCCGTTCTCGAAAATCGAAGATTCCTCAGTGACTAACCTGGCCATCGATGCCGAGCTCTTGGAAGCGTACAATGCTGCTAAGCGCGAGCGAAAGGCGTCCAAGACCGAGATCACCCCGCTGGGCAGTGGAAGCGACTATACTGTCTTCTTGCAGAGGTTGGGGGTATGCAAATTTACTTGCCCTTTCTTGATCTGTTCTTAAGCACGGACTTTGTTAGGTGGCAAGTTCGGATGAAGGATTTAGCTCCACTCTCACGGATGCAGTTTATCACTACCATTCCATCTACGACAGTCAACGTTTTCAAGAGGTCTATGCAGACCCTGGTTTCCATCGTCATGTACGTTGTGCTTTCAAACAGTGTATATCACGATTATGAACTTCACCTGCGTAGGTTGCTGTAGCAAAACATCTTGGTCTATTGGCGTTACGTCTTACAGAGTCGATCATTGTCCCGCTCAACACTACCCAATATGCATTTGAACTTGACGACTATCTTGACAAGTGAATTAGTTTTGATACCCCATCAGTACAGAATACTTATTGTCCTCCGTACAGGGTTCAAGCCCTGTCAGTTGCTCTACCTCCTTCCATCAAGACACCGGATTTCACGAAATTACGTGCAACGATCAAGAAGGTTCAATCTGCCAGTCTAAAACTCGATAAGGAAAAGGTCAAAGCAGAGAAAAAGTTCAAGGATCTCCTCAGCAAACTTCCCTCTCGGCGCCGAAGTCAGTGCCGCAAATCCCATCGTTTCTTGAGACGTACCGCGGATTGGATCAAGATGGTCTTTGGTGTTGACCCGCATCAGTATAAATCTCTCTCTTTGGTCGACACGAACTTTTGGACAAGCTTAAGTTTCTTGGAGTTTGATGGCAATGAAGTCTCTGCATCTGCTTTCCTGCTATCTCATGAAGGAAGCCTTCGCTCTCGCGACTTTCCGATCAAGAAACTCATTAAGGCGGCGAAGCGCGTCGTGAGGGCAAACAAGAAGATCATCGCGTTCGAGCGTGGATTCATTTCGGAGGACGGCATCAAAGACAGGGAGTGGTATAAACACCTTGGCGTCGCTCCTGGCAAATGGCTAGGTGAGTAGTAAATTCATTATTGCAGCGTTACCTCACTAATGTCACCTGGGTATGTAGGATATGGAGCCACTACATTCCCGGCGCTGACGGAGGCTATTACCTTCGATCGTAATTCAACTTTGATTGATCATGAGGCCGCACGACTGGCGGACTTGCTGAAGACCTTAGCCCACAACATTTCTCCTTGAGAGGCCTGTAGTGAATAAGTACATACCTTTGCTTACGGTAACTGGACTGTTCGAAATCAGCGTTGGTAATGAGGAATAAGCAGTGCGACAAGTAACGATGAATCACGGGAGATTTCCAGGTACACAAGAGACATGACTTATCCTCTCGGTACTGCTCGTAAACCCTACGTCCGATCGCTCTCCCTCTCGACGTGAAGTGACAGATAAACGATGGCGGCTGGTATCATTTGGCGCGACCATATCAGAAGGTACAAGTTGGCTGGTCGAACCAAAAGATGAACGTATTCGCTCCGAGAAGTTGAATGTTTTCGGAGGCTAGAACCTATCAGACGGCGAATATAATCGAAATCCTCAGTACAATTACCTCAGAGATGAGATCTTGATGTACCGGCATCCGTTCTGCACTTGTTGCATGCGCCCACTGCCAGTCGCCGAGCGAAGTTCGACCGAGATCATGAGATTTCATTCGCTCGCGAAGCTTTACCCGCGAGTTCAAGGTGCGTAGCATCCCGATCGCATGCAGCTTTCCTGTCAAAAGAACGAAGAAAAGCACCAAGTGGTCTTTGAGGTGCTGGGAAAGGCGTACTGAGTTTTGGGGGGAGCTGGGGAAGGATATAAACAACTCACAGGACTAGCATGATATAAACCAACCGCGATAAGCATGCATGTGGAGGGCAATGAAGCAGACTCCACCGTTATGACTATGATCCGCATAACGACTTGGTCAAGTTCTACCAAACCCGTTTTTGAGCGCCAGAGAGATAATACCACTGTCGAATGGGAAATTAAGTTGCTTTTCTGATTATTGGTGAAGAGCTTTCCACGCACATATCGATGCCAGTGCTATGTCAAGGACTACGTATGATACGATCGCAAATCAAAATATGGAAGTACAAGGGCGCATTTTTTGAACTTACTGAGAGTTGCGAATATCCAGTAGGAAAATGCGACTACTGTCTGGAGAAGTGCAAGTCAGGATGCTGTCGGTGCGGGAAGGCAGGAACTCCAACATACTGAGATGAGGATGTTCCGACTGGCATTTAAATTCTGCAAATGTTATGTTAACGATGAACACAATGGTGTGTTTCTGATGCATACTTACATCGTCATTTGCACCCATTCCAAGAGAGCGGAAAGCGACAGCCATCGCAATTGCCTTTCATACTCTGGCTTTCAGCCTTCGACATGGAGAATCGTCAATAAATATACATACAAGGTATAAATTTGCTGCGATTATCGTTCCCAATAATATTGAAAGTGGGAATAGGACCCATGGCGACTTATTCCTCATCTGGCGAGAGTGTAAGACACTGTCGAAAAGCTGAAGGACGTGCATAGCTGACCTTCCAGCAGCGCCGGATAAAAAAACCTTCGCACAGACACGAGAGTAACCCATTCAGAAATAGATCTGACCATTGGATGTTGCTCGTCGACTGAGGCAGAGAAACAGGAACAGCATAATTAGCGCATCTCAAATACGATGGAGTGATTTCAGGCCTACCCAACATTTCTGCAGAATCGTGGTTCGCCATGCTTTATAATCCTCCAAGGAAGTCTGTAGGCTAACAGGCCTGGTCAGATTTTGAGGGCAAGCACAGCGGACAGCATACATCGCAAGGAGAATAACCAGGGCAACGAAGACCCGCTTCTGCCGCGAATCGTCTCTATAATCGTACCAGTACTTGAGGGCTTGAGTCACTAAGACGCCTAGGAAGAACGACTGGAGGAAGCCACTTAGAAGGATGGCTCCCGGGATTTCCACAACGGGTTCTCCAGTTAGCTTGTTGTCCATGTTGTTGCAAGCAAACAGCAGGAGAGACTAGTAGATCTTTGCCCAAGTGTCAGCCGCCTCCAGTGTCCACTCGTGAAACGATGGGTGTGGCTGACTGACTCTCCGGAAAACGACGTCCGTGGTTGGAAAAAGGAAGGACATGAGAAAAATGTAAAAGTAGATGTACTTCAATGGCCGCCCAGATATATACTTGACGATTTCCCCCGAGTTTCGAGTTCAGCTTGAGTTCAGCGGCCCCCCAGTGGTGGCATGCGCAACAAAACACGAGTGTCACAAACACGCTGATGTCCACGTGCACTTCGTCACGACTTAAAGTTACATCTGCGTCCCTGGGGCCTGGGGCCTGGACCCTATGATCTCAGTGCCATCTCCAGCGGTGTTCCAAGCTTAGGGGTACGTATGCTTGCTTCTGAGAAAATGACATGCGGTCCATTTCTATATTTCGCGGTCGGTGGCTGGACTTAACTATCTAAGTAACCATCCCAGACATCCCCCGGTGTCGCGGTACTTGTTCCCTTGCGGTATTCTGGCAGCAATCTGGCAGAACAATGGCTGCCCTTTTTTCAAAGACCTCCATCAGTTCAATATATAGTAGCCAAGGTATGAAATCTCTGATCTAGTGTAAGTATTTGTCCCAGGCATCTTCAAACTGTTTGTACCAGCTTAATTTTACAGTACAAAATGCCTACTTTGCGTGGTTCCGATCGACCCTAAAACCCTCAGCAAGTCTTACTTCTCTCCATATATGCCACGCCCGCATTACGTGTGCAGCTCATATTCCCCTCCGATAAAATTCAACATGCACATACACTAATCCGTGAGACCTAAAACATCACAGCGGCAATGGTGTATGCTGTGTCCCGTAGCATAGCTTTCATGTATTTCTATGTAGTACGGGAAACCGCTCCGTTCCTAATCGGGACCACTGCGGAAAATCTATCTATCTATCTATCTATATTGTAGGAATGTATCTGTTCTATACCATGATTCAGCAAGAGATGGAAATCCGAAGGGATAAAAGGCAGTGAACTTACAATGACACGCTCAACAAATCCTTTATGTATGATATCTTCCAACTCTTCAGTGAGACTATCAACAATTACATATATATATAACTTTACAATATAGATTATAAGATCGATATAAGCAGGCTGGTGAGACAGGAAGACGAGTACATCGTCGGTCATACTTTGCGGCGTAAGGCATCCCATGCATTCTGATGCTCCGTGGCGCAATGCTGAAGCAATTCATCCGTCGATGCATTGACAAATGGTTTTGGCATTTCGGAGTAGCCCAAATTGAAACGAGCCCTGATGTTGTTGTTAGTACAGAATCTAACCACAGAAACCCGGACTCACAGGCATAACTTGCAGGATTGTACACCTTCATGTTTCTCATCATCTTCGATCAGAGCCCCAAGACAATCTTCCACTAAACGAAGACCATCGGGACCAACTTCGATAGCTTCGTCATCATCACTCTCCTCCTCATCGTCAACATGTGAAGCAACGATGCCCTGGTCTGACTTTGCCTCTTCTTCCGTGCTGAACCCACGAGACTGATCCTCAAGCCGCTGTCTCTTGCGGTGTTCAACTTCATCTTCTTCCGATATCGCCACGCTCGCTCGCTTCAAAGAGTCGTGCTCGGAGGCTGGGGATTGTTTCGGTGTGGAAACGGCTGCGTCGGAATCAGAAGTAACGTTATGAGTTGTTGTTAACACCGTTGGTTCTGCAGGGCTAGCAGATTTGCGCGAGGGAGAATGTTGAGAGTCACCAGGTACCTGGGAGGTAGTTTCTGGGGCGATTACGAGTTCGGATAGCTGAGGGTTGGACGCTTGGGGTGGCGTCACAATTGGAAAATGTGGGAGTGAGGTATTGATAGGGCTCAACGGGGTTGGAGGTAGGGAATAAGTTTGGTGAGTCAGAGGAGCATGCGCGATGCCGATGGAAGGTGCTGGCTGATATTGGAAATTTATGGTTCGTGCGGCAGATGTAGTAGGTTGAGGTGCTGGATGGGTACGGCTGGAGATACTTGAGCTGGAACGTGAGCTGGAGGGGCGTTCTGGAAGATGGACGTCATTATGCCTCCTCCACGACGAAACGATCGATAAGGTCTTTTGCAAGTTGCTTGCAAGTTTAGTCTATGGAGCAAATGAATGAATGGCTTGTTATTGCAGCAATATCATCATACCTGATCGTGGGTAACTGAAGCCTGGTTCGCCTGCGTCGACGGGTTTGCCGGCTAAATGATAGGAAATGCATAAGTACAATGCCAGTCATGGGAGGAACAGTACTCCGACCTGCTGACTGGGTACTACGCAGCATTAGTTTAGCGAAATGGAGGCGTTGACTTGAGTACACTGACCTATAGGGTTGACGGGTGTCCTACTGTGGGCAATATGGGACACCCTAGGTATTTCGTGGACTTGTGGGCTTAGGGAAGGCTGAGGTCCTTGACCTACAAATAATGGTGCTCGAAGCTGTTGGCCGATGGAAACTTGAGTGGGGTGTGGTTGAGATTGTTGACCTCCGCCTATTCTTTCAATAAATTCACGAAGTTGTTTTATCTCCGTGAGAGCAGCAGTATAGTAATCTTGCAATTTGTGGTGTTCCGACAGAAGCTGCTGATATGAAGGTTCTGATGGTCGGCCAGTCATTAATGCTTCATTCCGCTGCAACAACTGTGCCCTTTCATTTAATAGCCCAGTGACCTTATTTTCCAAGGTACGGATTGAATTCATATGTTTCGACCGGTCGTTGTGCTGCTGTAGAGCGCGTGCGAGACTCCGATTGTCTTGGAAGAGTTTGACATTTTCAGACTGCCATTGCGCATTCTGCAGCTCCAAAGCCTGCAACTTCTGTGGCATGCCAGGATAGTAGCCAAGTTCTGTCAGGCATCCGTTCGCAGTTCCTGCCAGAATCTCCACAATTTTGCTCCGGAGGCTCGTTGGGTCATTCGATTGTGGACGCGAGTTGGAAGCGCTGTGGTAATGGAAAGAGCAATGTTCAGCAAAGCCCCGTGAAAGAAAGAATCATACTTACCTCGAGTTGACCATGATGGCGCCGGTATTGAGACCTGCGCTCATGATCAACTGACGAGGGACAAAAGAGTGAGAACTTGGAAGGGAGTCGAAGGTGGTCGTGTGCTCGTGGGTTTTCGAAATTTCAGGGTCAGCGGTAAGTCTCTTTTACATGTTGATTCCCAACGTCTTCTTGACTTCCTTCAACACCAGCTAAGAAAGTTCATTGCCTACATGCCTATCCTGGATCCTGGCAGTACCATTCGAAGCAGATACCCGGAAATGACAGATAATCACGCCGTCCTCAGCCCGCCTTTCCCCCTTTCGATACCCTGTTGGAATAAGTGAAGGTCTCAGATAAGAATATCCGAGGTTATCAGTTCATCGATTTCTCAGCAAACGTCTGTTGCTTCTGACTTCGCAACTACTTATGTACTGATACACTGTACCGATGTATTATGCCTGCCAGTACATCCAACATGATATCGACGACCGGCGGTGTTCTAGACCTGCTGGCTCGGATAAAAGCCCATTTGCCCAACATCCTCGCGCTTTTAATTCGAAGTATGTACTCCACATTTGAACCCTCTGCGTTGCCAGGAATTTAAGCATTTACACTGAGCTGGTTTTGAAGTCATACAGGTAGGAATTTCTCGAGATTGCTTCTCCCTGGAAACACTTCTACAAGAATAATCTACATATATGATTGTATATGGCACGGTATATAATAAACTGACTCTCGATCGGACGCAAGGTTCCTTAAATGTGAGTAGCTGCTAGGTCTTCTATACATAGAGGATAATGAGCTTGATGGCAATAATCAGTGCTCTTGTGATGGTTTCGATACATGTGAATCATGGCCCTCCGCCTCGTACAGTGGACTCACCAAGGACTCACTGATATGGATCATTCTCCCGAACTTGCGTCTGATTAAGTTTGAATAGGCCTTCCCCTACAAACTGAGAGACTATTAGTGGACGAGGTGAAATATTAGGTCCAGTTCGCCTGTCCAATGTCTATCACGGGGATGGCTGGTTGTTCTGGACTCACAAGACGGTGTTATATGAACATACTTTACGATAAGGAAAGGGACAAGGATTTTGATAACAACTTGCATTCCAAATGTGATGTAATAGACAAGATCTGTTCATTGAGATTTACGGCCACTAGCTCGTAGGAGTAACAGTTCCTGATGTAGTACATGTAACCCGCACCGCGTGCTTGATGAAATTCAATTCAGTCAAATTGTGCAGGACGGATTTTCAAAGGATCGTCGAACAGCGGAATCCAAGCTCAAAGATAGAGCGGATGTCGATCGGAAAGCGGTCCGCCCAACGTGACATGCAGCCCCAACGTGACAACCTTGGGCGCTGGGCATTCCAGGTCCCCATTTCGTTCATGATCAACTACATCCTTCTTGTTTCTCGACAAGGCCAGTCACTTACCTGCAGGCCACTTGAGACGAAAACGTTGAATATACTTGATATGCAGGCAAAGTTCGTTTAGCGAAATGGTTCACGACGATGGCACCAAAGGTCAAGGCCAAAATCGTCAAGGATGTCACCCAGCTTGTTCTTGCCCGTCGGACGCGGATGTGCAATTTTCTTGAGTATAAAGGTGCGTCTACCCATGATGAAGCTGGGACGACGCGGAGAAATACGATCCTCGACATTACAGTGTATTCATGCATGTGTTTCACCGTCATTGGAATGGATGACGACAGAATCTTCGTGCTTCGTCCCGCGTCTTTGTGTCACCTGAATCTGATCTGGAATGAATGACAGACAGCAAAGTCGTATATCGTCGATACGCTTCCCTTTTCTTCGTTTGTGGGATCGGCTCTTCAGATAATGAGCTGGTGACATTGGAGATTATCCATCGTTATGTCGAAGTCCTCGATAGATATTTCGGAAATGTTGGTCTTCCCCTTTGCCCGTGATCTGCTTCTATTGAACTTACACTTTCTAGGTTTGCGAGCTGGATTTGTGGGCTTTCATGTCGCGATCCATTGCATCAGTAGACTGACCTCTTGTAGGATCTTCAACTTCCAGAAAGCATACGCGGTGCGCATTCAGTCCAACACTGCCAAATAGAATTTCTGACGCTCCACTTTAGATATTAGACGAGCTCATTATCGCAGGTGAATTGCAGGAGTCCTCCAAGAAATCTGTTCTTCGCGTGGTGTGCCGGTTTTTCCTTTCTTCCACAACTTGCTGTTCTTAGTTCTTGCCTTTGCCTATTCTCAGGTAACGCAGTCAGATACGGTTGAAGAGCAAGAAAACTCTGAAGATACGATGGCTCGACTAGGATCACGAAGCGGTTAGAGCCTTTTCACATTTCGATCAAACAATCTGTAGAACTGTGTTGTATTTGCTTTTATAAGGTCCAATGATGTAGCATGACACTCAAAAGTTGCTCTGTGGTTTGGGTTTGCTTTATTATCATCCTGGCTGTTCCATAATTGGGACCGCGCCGGTAATGACAATACTTAACATTTTCATTTGACCCACCACCTAATTCCGTTTCGAGTTCAGGAAGTTCATTCGTACAGTCATGGTCAATATTCAGAGATCACACATCACATTAACTGGACGCAGTTGTAGTATCGAAACATAGAGTGTACGTACTATGGACTGTCCATTACATGCTATTTCAATGGCGGGTCACTCCCACATCGGATTTCCTGCCTTTTTTTTTGTCTTCAAATGTTTTGGAAACAAATTGCTCCCCCCCGGTTATCTGGTCCACCTGTTGGGATAAGATAACCAGCAGTGCAATGGGATCGTTGAAAGAGCAGGAAGGCGAGCGGGCAAGCGTAAAGCGGGGCCAGCCCCTTTGTGAGCTCTTGCGACCCGCCCCGCCGCCTGAGATCGACTCTGGGCTTCCGGGATTCCGCTAAGATTCCGATGGGTTTTGGGCGGTTCCTTATTTGCAGTTGCCGGAGTTTGCCGTATGGAGACCGGCTTATCGTCCAATCATATTCGTACAAATAAGCGACAATACTTGGGCCCTCTTTAAGATTTAAAAAAGCGGCTCGCATTTTCTTAAAACACCATCTACACTCTTCAGTTCCCCACTCTCTTGTATATCCCCTTCGTTATGGCCGCCCCTATATACCGTAACGACCTTCTTTCCCCCTTCCTCGCTCTACCCCAGGGTGACAAAATCCAGGCTGAATGTATGATCATACTTGTTTTCTCTGGCGCCTCTAACATGCCGAACAGATGTTTGGGTTGATGGCGATGGTGGACTCCGTTCAAAGACTATGGTTCGTATATCTCGTCGCTGCGGATCGTTTTATTGCTGACGTGCATTTGCAGACCGTGAGCAAGAAAGTAACCGATATTGGTCAACTGCGCATTTGGGATTTCGACGGTTCATCAACGAACCAAGCCCCCGGTCACGATTCCGATGTCTATCTACGCCCCGCCGCGATCTTCAAAGACCCTTTCCGTGGAGGCGACAACATTCTCGTTCTTGCTGAAACCTACAATAATGACGGCACTCCTAATCGCACCAACTATCGCCACCATGCCAAGAAGGTCATGGATCAGGCTAAGGACGAGGAGCCATGGTTCGGTCTTGAGCAGGAATATACTCTGTTCGACTTCGACGACACTCCCTATGGCTGGCCCAAGGGCGGTTTCCCTGGTCCCCAAGGTCCCTACTACTGTGGTGCCGGTACGTCATTGATGGCTTTTCAACGAGTGAGAAGTGTCCTAACTCAAGGAATTCGCTTAGGTACCGGCAAGGTTGTCGCGCGTGACCTTATTGAGGCACACTATCGCGCTTGCCTTTACGCTGGTATCAACATCAGCGGTATCAATGCTGAGGTGATGCCCTCGCAGTGGGAGTTCCAGGTTGGCCCTTGTGAAGGTATCTCCATGGGTGACCACTTATGGATGGCGCGGTATCTTCTGGTTCGTATTGCCGAGCAGTGGGGTATAAAGGTGTCGTTCCACCCCAAGCCTCTCCAGGGCGAGTGGAATGGCGCTGGTTGCCACTCGAACTTCAGCACCAAGGTGATGCGAGAGCCGGGAGGGATGAAATATATCGAGGCAGCAATCGAAAAGCTATCGAAGAAGCATGACGAACACATTGCTGTTTACGGTGAAGACAACGACATGAGATTGACGGGTCGTCATGAGACTGGACACATCAGTGCCTTCAGCTCAGGCGTCGCCAACCGAGGCGCTTCTGTCCGTGTACCACGACATGTCGCTGCTCAAGGTTATGGTTATTTGGAAGACAGACGCCCCGCATCCAACATTGGTGTGTAGTGCTTTCCTTGTTGATTCGTCAATTGTATCGCTGATGAAGTCCTTCTAGATCCTTACCGCGTTACGGGCATCATCGTTGAGACGACCCTTCTCGACAAGTAGTGACATATGGAATCAAATCAAATTGTAACATCGCTCAGGGTTAGGTAGACAGACAGGAGTAATAGAGAGTAGTCGTCGGACGTTGTATTGAACTCTCCAAGGAACAGCAATCTATGGATATCTTCGCAGCAGATGACTTGGAACTGAGCGTAACTTATCAATCAATTTTGTTACAAAGGAAGACGGACCGTAGGCGGGCCGCCGAATACTTCAAAAGTTGTGTTCTTGTGCTATCAAGACATACCGCCATGAACGACATTGCTGAAAGGACTCCATTCTCTCCAAACCAATTGCAAACGAAGAAGGACCTCTCTAAATTTCTTGTGGAACTTCTCGACCCGCTGGCAGCACATACCTCCCCAGGAGGTGCTCGGGTCCACCTAGGACATACCGGAACACACTACGACGAAGCGGCTGCCCAGCTTGAAGGATTCTCTCGACCAATCTGGGGGCTAGCATCTCTTCTTGCAGGAGGTGGCGAGTATGAAGGGACCAAGCGTTGGTTGGATGGTTTTACGAACGGCAGCAACCCGAAGAGCAACGAGTTCTGGGGAAACATGCGAGACAAGGATCAGCGCATGGTCGAATGCTCTGCTATCGGGTTCGCGATTGCGGTCGCCAAAGAGAAACTTTGGGATCCTTTGAACGATGCAACAAAGACTAATCTTGAGACCTGGTTGGGGGGCATGAACGACAAGGAGATGCCAAACACCAACTGGCTTTGGTTTAGGGTATGGACGCTGAATAGCCCGTGCGTGCGAGATAAGGTACTGTGCTGACTCTGCAATCTATTTTCAGGTGTTTGCCAATCTTGGACTCTCGCGCGCAGGATCTTCACGTTTCGACGCCAAACGCATGAAGGCCGATCTCGACCATCTTGACACCTTCTACATTGGTGGGGGTTGGTCCCGAGATGGACCCGAGGGCGTAATTCAACTTGATTATTATTGCTCGTCCTTTGCAATCCAGTTTGCGCAGCTTGCATATTCGAAGCTTGCCCAAGATGATGATCCAGTCCGGTGTGAAGAGTACAGGAATCGAGCTCGCGCGTTTGCCTTGGATTTTGTGCATTATTTTGATGCCGAAGGTATGTTCAAAGCTATAACCTCAGTAAGACCTTTTCGCTAAATGAACATGATCAGGTCGCGCAATTCCTTTTGGAAGAAGCATGACTTATCGTTTCGCTATGTCCTCCTTCTGGGGTGCTCTTGCATTTGCAGACGTGGAGCTCCCAGCCCCCTTGACATGGGGTGCCGTCAAAGGACTACAGTTACGCAACATTCGTTACTGGGCCAAGCAAGCAGGCGCATATGGACCCGATGGAACATTAACTATCGGTTTCTGTTACCCCAATCACAATATGACTGAGAACTACAACTCTCCGGGATCGCCGTACTGGTGTTGCAAGTCTTTTGTGTCACTCGCACTCCCTGAGACGCATCCATTCTGGGCCGCTGCCGAAGAACCTTATCCTCAAGAGTTGCGCGAAACGATCAAGGCCCTGAACTATCCTTTGCATATCATTACGAATGTCGGTGGGCACACTTATCTCCTTTCTTCCGGGCAGCAGTGCTCGTACCCAGTCAAACAGAGTGCAGCCAAATATGGGAAACTGGCCTATTCGTCTGCATTTGGGTACAGTGTCCCAGTAGGCAACGGCACACTGGAAGAGCTTGGTGGTGATAACACGCTCGCTCTTAGCGACGACAACGGCGAGACTTGGAAGGTCAGAAGAGCCACAAAGGAGGCGAGGATTGAGGAGGGGAAGTGGTTGAGGTCGATGTGGTACCCTTGGAAAGACGTCGAGGTCGAAACGTGGTTGGTGCCTCCGCATCCAGAGACACCATTATGGCATGTACGCGTTCACAGGATCAGGACCGGCAGGGCGCTTACTTCTGCAGAAGGAGGGTTCGCCATCTATGGACAGGGAAAAGACGGACGTGCATTGGAGCCTTCCTCAGGCGAAGAATTCGGTACCTTCGAGACGGACGGCGAAGGCCGCACGACATCGCGGGCTGGTGTGTCGGGAATTGTCGATATTGGGTCTGGCGAGAGGATAGGTAAGGCACTGCGGACGGACGCGAACACCAATCTGATAGTCCCGCGCGCTGTTCTGCCGACGCTTATGAATGTGCACAAGCCGAGCGACAGGAACTTCTGGCTTGCGACTGCTGTCTTTGCGTTGCCAAGTGTAGGGGACGAGGAGGGCGCCAGGTCCGGCTGGACAACGGCGTGGAATACCCGTCCCAAGTTGCCTAAAGAGATTTCTGCGACGATTTTCAGGATGTATACCCATGGGCTGTGAAGGACCTGAGTCAATATATATGTATTCTTTAACTAAGATGAAGAAATGTCACCGATGTAGAGAAGTGTGGATGTAGCACGGAGTTAGATGAGGGTGTCCTTCGGATAAATGCCTAACGTGAACTCCAGTAATGTGGCTTTTGGGCCTTGGGATACATGGTGCTATTCCAAAACATTCTCTAAAGGAGAACGTTGCAGCGGGCGACCTCCACATCAGATGCGGGGTCGTGTAAATGATCGACGACCTTGGGCCGTTGCAGTTGCCCCACTACATACCCAACCATGAATTTAAAATTGCCAGCTGTGATGGACCGCCTCATCCATAGGACACCTCATGTCCACAACCACCAGCGAACTATCCACGTCAAATAGAATAACCCCAAAAACGAAGCAAGAAGTACACGGAACTGCTCTATGAGCTGAAGAAATTACGCATGGTTTAAGGAGAACGCAGCATCACCGCTTCTTCGTTGCCTTCCTCCTCTTCCCTCCAGCCTTAACGGTCGGTGCTTTCCCCGTCTTGAGGCTCCCACTCCCATTTCCAGTTTCCTGAACGGACGATTTTTCTGAGTCCGCGATCGAAGATCTATCGTCATCCTCGTCCAGATCAGCATTCTCGGCGGTACTATTCTGGTTCTTTGAGCCATCGATGATTTTTTGAAAGAGAGACTTGATGAAGGCGATGAACCACGTGTTGGAAAAAGTTGGGTAGACGGCAGAGCTGGCATCTAGGAGGTGCATGTCGCCGGATGGGTCCAGCTGGAGAAGACGACATTTAACGACGAAAGAGACAATGGAGGAGCAAGTAGAGTTCACCCACAATATACACGTCCTGTCCCTCGACGACCATGTCAATCCATCTACCATTGGATCGATCCGGCCCAGCAACGTTGACTTTGACCTAAAGCGTTGGAGCGTTGGATTAAGAACGAAATAATCACCATCACCATGTATTTCTTACCTTGCGCTGTCCCTCAGTGGGTACTAACTTCGGGCCCCAAGCAGCAGACCGTGCTTCTCCCACAAACCTCTCTATGCGCTCCAAATCACGCTTATAATTAAGCCGCTGAACAAGCAGCTGCAGAAGCGAGGTTAGGATCGTCAAGAACACCAAAACCGACTGTTGGGGCCAGATACCGTCAGCAACTCAGACGAACAGATAAATAAAGAATGGAAAAAAAATGCACCCCGAGACCAGGTCTGAAGCGCTGGTAGTAATATCCAGTCCCTCTCCACTTCGGCACGCCATTCTTGTAGAAAAAGTCATATCGCTTCCTGCTTTCCTTGTTTCTTAGGATGGTAGCGACGACGCCGAGCCGCGCGAAGCGCTCATGGATGCCTTTCACATTAGGGTTCTTGTCCGGGCTGGAATGCGTCGCGCAATTGCATTTATCATCAGCGCCATCATGGGAGGAGTGAGAGGGAGAGAGAAGACGGACTGGAGCTGCATGCTCATTTTCCTGTAAGCTTTTGAGATCTCAGGCGTGGTGGCAGTGAAGGGTACATCTAGCCAGGAGTAGAACGTTGTTCCTTTGCCTTCGGAGGTTTCTACCTCGCTGACGAGGTCAAATATCTCGTGGTCCTCCTGTCAATGGGATATCAGTGACACTCATCAGAGTTCCGTATGGAGCTGGTGTTCGAGGAGGTAAGGTATACCTTTTCCCATCTAAAATACGATGAAATATGAGCGTCAGGACGAGTGTAGAAGAGTAAGAAAGACAACGCACGCGATGACGGTCGTTGCCAGCACGGCCAGGAATGTAAAAAGTAGAAACAGCTTCATATCGAAGCAGTCTTTATAACACTAGTGGCGAAGTAGTGTATAACTCTACAGAAAAATGGAACACCTCCAAGTGGGTTCGAAGTGTCTTCGATGTTTGACTTTTCACTGTTCAGTTACTTCAGGAATCAGTACTGTTCACTGGTTCAGAGTGCTTCAAGTTACGGACTTCGGCAGTACTGCTATATCCCACGTGACACGAGCTCTGGAAACCTGTCAGTGTCACTGTTTGAATTTCAAGTTGGCTTGAAGTTTGCCAACAAATACCAGACTTGGCCGCCTCTTTGATTCTTTTTCAAACTCGATCCTAGTTTGCGACTACTCGTCTGCTACTTTGATAATGGCCTTAGCCTTGTTCTGTCCCGTCTGAACTGCAACAATGGCATCTCCGACCTTGTCCAACCCCGTCGTTAACTCTTGACGGTGTTTCAGCTCGCCACTGGCCAATTTGGGAGGAATTGTGGCATAGAATTCGTCATCGTATTTAGGCTCAAGGGTTGGGACTAGGAACCCGTTGATCGATAGACATTTGGCAACAATTTGCAACGAGTTCTTTGGGGAGGGGGGATATGTGAGTTGCTACTTCGTCTTTCTGGAGGCGAACTTCACTGACCTCAATGGGTTTTACACCTGTATTGTAGCCTGCGGCCTATGAGCATCAGAAAACAGATCGAAAAGTTGGAGCTGTACCTGAAATCATGCCGCATTCCTGTGATCGACGGAATGAGCAACGCACCAAGCGGCATTGGACTGAA
>JABCKG010000003.1:125869-170677 GCA_018851835.1 Hypsizygus ulmarius | reverse complement strand
TTAACGCAGTTGTGTTTCCTCTTTCTTTTGAAAGTACTCTTTCGATGCTATCTAGGATACAGTGTATGAGTACAATGCAGTTAATGTTTCTAGTGATCATGTTGATACAGTGTATCACCTTGCTTTAGCGACAAGTGGCATTCTATTTGTAGGGTTACATATATTGTGAAATGAGCCCAGCAAGTTTTCACCCTATGTTCAACTTGGGTGGCAAACCATGGCATATAATACTTAAGAAATCAGCTTTTTTGTTATCTACTCAAGACTACTGCTTTATTATGGACATCAGAAGCAACCACAGACCCATGTGATGGGAAGTTCCAAGCATGCAAGGTGTTCAGTTGATGCTTGCGGCAACCCCTGGTACAGTTAATGTTTCTAGTGTTCATGTTGTCTTCATTGCAAGCACTGGCAACAACAAGACAGCATAAGACACCGCAGAAAGGATATGGCCATTGCTGAAAACTATGGTTTCGCGATTGACTACTGAGGCTGTCTCAGCTTTCTGCACCGCAGGTGTGTGCTGTCCAGCTTGGACTCTCCCTATGTAGATGAGTGTCCCGCTTCATGAAGAGACGCCACGTCCGTTTCAACAAGTTCCCGAACACGCATAACAATCTCGCAGGAAGTGAGGTAGACCAACGAAAGAGCGATTAAGGGAGGTGCAACGGAAAGGGCGAATTAAGAAGCTACCAGCAATGTGTTGATGCCTTCGCGCCCAAGGCGATGGTGACGACGATGGATGGAGTTGCGAGCTGTCAAAAAAATCGCCGGAAGAAAATAATCTGAACAAAACAATCAAGCCCGGGGCGTATTGATACCCGCCATTCAATAAATCCCTCAGACACTAATTGCCCTGTGAAAGTGGCTGTAATGCTGGACGTTTGTCCTGCATACACAAGGGCGAGTGTAAAAACAATGGCAGCGCCTGGTATATTGCAATTGCTTTTTGCGTGAGGCAAGGCAGGCTGGCTGATGATACAGTAGGAAACAACTACTTGCCCCTTCCGATGTGTCTTGACGTATTCGTGCACTTTGAACAATCCAGCTGGACAAGTTCTGGTTTTCAGACCACCTTGCCAAAAACACGGTGGCTCCAAGAATAAGAATCTTATAAAAGACCAGAGATTAAATAAAACCACACACTGACAGATGCGTGTATGCATATGTTGGCACTGTGAAAATTAATGACGAGGAATTGATTTGCACAGCCAAGCTTAGGAGGCTGGACACAACGTCGAAGACGCTGTCAGCCAGATGCTGGCGTAAAAAGGTCAGAGAATTATTTTCGCGGTCGTCATATCTCGTGCGATAATCTTTAGACGCAGCAACGCATTCGGCTTGATAAACGTGGAATTATGAGGCAAGATACGCCTTCACTCGTGATCGCAGCGTCTGCGTGGTGATGAAGGCGGGTAAGTCGGCGGCCTCCGACACAGCCACTGAAATGCGATCTTGGGTGGCCAGCAACGATCCCAAGAAAAGGGCATGTAGCATGACAGTCACACCCAGGATGCCGTTGGCTAGTCGGGCGGATCAGTATGAAGGTGTTATGTGAGAATGTACGTCGTATTACCAGAGTAAAAAGTATCAAGCTCTGCTTGAAATGCTTTTGACGGGAAGTATCCAAGGAAGACGTCATCCTAGTCGGGGCTTGACCTTGACAAGAAGAATGACGAAGCTAGCAAAGATAACAAACACCAACAACGATGCATCAGCGTGAGCAGTGGAAATCTACGTTCTACAGGAACTAATGAGAGACAGTATGACGAATTCAAACATCCTGACGGGACGCCCTTGCTCGCGAGACCGATCGGCGAAAGCCAAGAATGCAAGTACGTCGGCTGCAGTCAAGACCACGCCAGCCCAGAGGGGAAGCTTTGAGAAAATAAGGCAGAGGCCTATGGCGGAACCAGGTAGTTCTGCTAGGTCGGTGGATGTAATTGCGATCTCAGAGACGATATAATAAAGTAGACACAGCACAAGACGGCGAACAAAACGTGTACGACCTGGCCTGTTATACAGCAGAAGTCGACAATGAGAAGTCAGATCTTCATCGCATGTTGCCCATGGACCACAAGATAGTATATGCCGAGCCTCACCAACGCCTTTTACGCAAACAGGATTACAGGCCAGTCTCATCGTCGAGCCTTTGGGCAAGAAGGGGGGGGATAATGTTCACCTGTAACACCATTGCACCAAGTCCAGCTATAAGAACCACAAAAAGCATTGGCCGGTATCCGAAGTTCGAGCCAGCCTGAAGATCCACGCTCCAGTCTCCTTCGCAGTTATCATCGCAAGTGAGCAAAGCTTTTCTAGCTTAAGGATCGAAGAGACTCGCATGGATCAAATATGCCACAGAACACACAACACCGCGTGTCGTCTTCTCACATGGTCAAACACTGTACGAAAGACGGACGTAGCAATATGCCGCACATTAGTCCGCGATGAGCCAAGCTCTGAGGGTACGGGGGATATCCTAGCTCGGACACATGCATAGGACAGCGGTGGGTTGTGCTCACAGAGCAAGGAAATACGGAGACTCATGCATAACAGATGGCGACGGTCCCAGCATAATGGCAGAAACCAAAATTTGGCAAAAGTTGACCAACATGAGATACGACCCGTGCGAACAAACACTTGATCAACTTTCTTGAATCTACAGACTATGTACAGTAAATGATCAAGTCACAGCCAGTGCCAAAGCTCCTTTCTCCACTCTTCCGGTCATTCTCTTGAAATCTTTTCAATGGACATAAATGACCTCCACCCTCCTGACGATTACAGTCACCGATTTTTTATTTGGCACGAATGGATACAGGTTTGCGTGCCGCCTTATTCATGCGGACTGCAATTCAATTACATTTTGTAGGCAAATGGACCTCTTACGACAGAGAATGTTTTTGATTACTTTGCCACGTCCATGTTTTATGACAAGCAGAGCAACAACCAGGTCTTGCACATGCAAACCATTCACACAGGAATGCCGATTCTCAACGAGGCAGAAGAGTTGAAGTGTGTTCAATCGCTCTAGCTCAAGGTAAACCGCTTACGATGCCATACATTTACAGGCGATTTACGGGCGTGGAGTTCGCCTTGGTCCATTCTCAGCCACCCTCCATGTTCATCATTCAAAAAAGAGAAAGATTATCACCTGATGAAGGTTCGTGGGTACGTGCTTCGCGTCGGTCTTAATCGTGCTTAATACCATGGCCATTCATAGTACGGCCACTGGCAGCCTATTTTATCATGAACAACCGTATCTATCAATCCCCAGATGTCTACACGGTTCTCTCCAATCGTCTCGTGGGTAGTTCTTGCCAACCAATTTCGTGTGCTGTGTGCCGATTGATATTCACGTTCAGCTAACGTCTTTGCATTCACTCCAATCATCCTTGGACATCCTGCGAACTCACCGGCCTGACTACACTCCTCGAACAGGCTTCGTTTGGCCAATCATAGATCCCTCGCTCACAGTTGAAACTGCGAAAAGGCGGACAGGCGACGACGACGCTATCATCGCGGATGAGGGTGGATCGATGCTTCCCTCGTTAAAGGGTAAAGTTCTCAACCCCGTGGAAGCACCGAAGAGGCAACAGAATAATATGCTTCTTTTGAACGCAATGCGTGCGACCGCCGCTCATTCAAAAATGGCTTTGCCGTCGAGCACCTTTGCGTATACTCTCGACAGCGTTCCGTCGCAGACACCCGCTGCACATTTGCGCTCATCAGCCACGCCTGGCCCCAGTTCGTCACAAGGTACGACACCAAAAGTGGTACAAAGTGCACCCATCCCGCAAGAGCCTGTCAAGGCACCTCCTGGTGGTGGTAAAAAGAAACGAAAACGTCTGTTATTGTGATGATGTACTATCTTGTGGGGACGCTGACTACATAGGATTCAGGAACCTCACTTGCTGCCCCGTCCGCATCTGGGTAATTATGCATGGTACATGCAATATGGAATTTAGTAGGAGGCCACAGCTGCACATGGTTAAAGAGGAATCCGTGTGCTTTTTGGTGCGTATGGAAGTATATAACAGACATGGTGTTCTTGACCATCATAGTAAAACGACATCGGATAATGCAGTGTTTTGTCGACCTCCACAGCTTGGCTCCTTTGACAACTTTTCCGGCAATACCTACAAGGATTGCGCCCGACGAGCTTTAGAATAGCAAAAACCATCCCATGAGTATTTCCGGCGGAAATCTAACGGGCCGAGTTCATCTTGCTCCAACGCCCGTTAATTTATCTGTTAGCCAACCGAAAGGCGTCTTCAAATGGGCTCCTCGGGGACCAAGGCCACTACTGCCTACGCCCAATGAAAGAGGGTTTGCCGAAGTGAAGGATTCCTTCCGTGATCTTGAAGCCTGTTTAACTGATCTCGATGTGAGTTGAATTGGCACCATGCAAGTTATGCCTCGTCATATGTCGACAAAAACGAGGACTCGGCATGGAAGACGGTGGAATGAGATCACATACCGGAAGCGTCGATTTCTTCCACGTTTGTCTCTAGTACCAAACCCCCTTGTATGATCTCCGCGAGGATGTGGTGTACCTGTTGCATAGAAATGAGAATGAGCCACAGTGAGAGATCGGGCGGGAGTACCTCATCAAAGTGGAAAACGAGATCCAGCTCGCAGACGTTCTCAAAGGCTCTATCTAGACACTCCACGAACACCTATGCAATATGAGTATGTGATCTATGAATGCCAATCGAGATGGGATGAAATGTACCTGTATCAGGTCAAGGATACCGAGTTCGCTTTCTGCGCCATCCACGATGAAGACAAAGTAGAGTGTGGCATAATTGCGATATACAACCTGCCATCTCTCACCAACTTCATCCTTGGGGCCTAAAAACGCTTCTAGTTCGGGCGCATCGAGGAAGTTGCAGAGGCCAGCGGGACGAGCATGTATGAGGGAAAAGATCTTCTGGACAAGTGTCTGAGAAGATTGATGCAAAGGGGTGTAGAATTTCGTCAACCTAGCAACTCCAGAAGTATTGACTAGTCAAATTGAAGCATGTCAGTGTTCGAGGTTTCTGGAAAACGCAGGTGGACCCAACAGATAAGCACCGCATGAATCATCAGTCGGATCTCACAAATCTGGCTGGCGCACTCAGTGAACGTTACGAAACGGCAAGAGTGCGTCTCGAATATTATATACATTCAGGTCAGTCACATGACATGATAATTACACTTGGCGAGTATCTAGTTGATTATATAACCCTAGCAAGGGATGCGGTTGAAAACTATGAATGATCCCTAGGGAGCTGCCATCCAGGTTGAAGTCTTCCCGCAAGGTTGCCAACAGGACCGGAAAGACCTGCCTGGCTTTTGAAACTCTCCAAAAAATTCTTGATCAGAGTATAGTCTGGCGGCTCTTCATCTTCGCCATCATCCCCACCTTCCTCTCGCAAAAGGGCAGCCTTAAGTTCAGCATCCATCGCAACCTCGATGTCTTCATCAGCATCCTGGGCATCCTCGATAGTGTCCTTGGCCTTGCCCTTTCCCCCAACAGAAGTCGGTGGCTTGGGCGACGGAGCTGCTTTCCTTGGACTGGGTCGAACGCGAGCCAATTCTGCATCCATCGCCTCCATGACAGCCTCAAAAGAGTCAAGAACTGGGTTGACGTTAGGCCGAGGGCCAGGAGCAGGCGTGCGGCCTTGTGGTTGCTCTCCGGTGTTCAGTGGCGCTGTCGTTTTTTTGGTAGCCGAGCCCGTTGAGGTGTTCGCCGGAAGGAAGGCTGAGTGGTCTATGAGAGTTTTCATGCAAATTCGCACGAGAAAAACTTACCTCCACGTTCCTCGCGTTCTCGGACAATGTCCTTCCATTGCTCATCGCTAATACCAAGAGCCTGCCGCGAAAATTCGAGAAATTCCTCTTCTTCCTCTCCCATGTCGACCTCAATGTCGCCGACGACTTGAGGTCGGTCTTCGTCCGATTCGTCATCCGCGTCCACATCTTCATCTGTTTCGTCGTCAGAGTCCACACCGTCGTACCTATCGCGAGGAATAATTGGCGCCCGCATTGGCTTGGTCCGAGGTTGCGACTTGGCCTCGGCCGGTGGGAGCATTGCAATGATTTCAGGTTCGATTGTCACTTGCGCGACGCGCTGTGAACCGCTGTGGAATGACGGAGGCATCTTCCCATAATCTGAAGGCTCCAGTGGAGGGACTAGTTTGTCCATTGCAGCTTGTCTTGCAGGCAGATCAACGGGGATCTCTTCGGGCTCTGAATCAGACTGCGACTCTTCGTCGCTGAACGGCTCGTCTGAAAATTCTTCACTGCAAAATCCGACAAAATCAGTCAATAATAACTTTGATAGTGAGAATCTTTTGCGGCAGCATACTCATCAAATTTGGCACCTTCGAGATCCCCTTCCCCTTCCACGAAATCTTCCACTTTCATAGCCAGTTCTTTCAATTTGGATGCTTGTTGTGACGCAAGGCGCTCTGCGGCTGTTTCCTCTGTTTCTGGTGAGTCGACATCCATGGTGTCTGAATGGCCACTACGTTTTGAAGGGCCCATGGTCTGCCCCAACATGTTTTCAAAATCCTGCGCGTCGATGTTGAGCCAATCATCAGGATCCTCTTCGGTCTGAGAGGTAGGAGTCAAGGTCGTATCTGACACTGCCGCGTTGACTTGAGCTGCGAAGGATTCCCGCGTGGTATTGCTGTAAAGCCCATCATGTCAGAATGGCTCATGAGAAAATATACAAACATACTCCTCTCGTCGAACCTCCACAAAAATTTCTGCTGCCTTGCTTTCTAATATATTCCAAAGTTCAGAGCCTTCGATTTCACCCCTGAAGTAATCCGCGGAGACAAGGTTCTGAATATATTTGATGTACTCTGGATTTCGCCGCAGCGCGTCTTTTCTGGCTTCTGACTGAATGCAACCATTAGACTGGTTTCAAAAACACATGGAGGTGAAAGCTGACTGATGATTTTTTTGCATCTGAATTGGTGGAGGAGACGGCGGAACGACCTTTACTTTCCTGATAGAGTATTTCGAATCCGACGGCCTTGAAATTGTGTGAGCGCAAGTCAATTTTTACGAACGCAGACCCACAATTTTCATTCCGACATCACGCCACCTCCATTCCTTCGTTCCCTCGAGTTCCTGCCAACGGCCGAATATCTTGGGAGGAGAAAATTTTTGCCCGATCAACTGGGCATACGCGGTTCGCGTCATTTTCACTGTACTCAGGACAGAAGTCTGAGGAGGGAAACGAGTCATCCGATGGGCCGCCTGGAGACACAGTGAGCATCTTGGATTCAAAGACAACTGAGGCAATGATCTCACGCGCAACTGTATTGCATCCCGTGTATAGAATGTTTCCACTGCTTTTTGTACCAGAGAAGGGTTCTTAACCAGCGATATGGCTATATCATTGGGAATAAAGGCTTTGGTGAGATGCATATGATTGCGTGCTGCGGCCGGATACCTTGTAGAATATCAGCTGTTGTCTCAAATGCCAAGGGCTTGACGCCTACCCAGAAATACGTTGCCAGACTATGTTTTCCACAGCTGCCGAAGCCAACGTATTGACCGATGGGTCTCGAACGAGCTTAACCGCGTCCTCAGCAGATATAAAGTCATTTTTGTCCTCATCATTCATGTTTCCGTCATCGGCATCATCGTCCTCGTTTCTTCCTGGAAGTTTGCGACGATGACGCTTTCTAGATGGTGGAGAGATGTGTGAGAGAGGGACAAGATGTAGGCGGGAGCTGTAGATCCAGACCTATGGAAAGTTTAAATGTGAATGATACATTCCCTCACCAGGTAAGAGGGCAGAGGGCGCACCCTGTTCTCGGAGTTTGTTGGCTTTACCCACGAAGGCAATGCCTCGGCAGCTTCGATTAATAGGAACTCCCCATCCGAGTCAAAGACGCTGTGCCAAGATGTTGTATGTCAGAATGATTTTTGCGAACTACGCTACATGTTAGAGACCGTACCTGATGACAAGGTCCCATTTTCCACTTATTTCTCGCAACAACCAGACAGTACACCATTCGTCATCCACGCTGTCTCCCACTCTCATCCTGCCTTCGAGCAGCCAAGCCTCACTATCATCTGGGTTGGGGACCACCTTTACCTCAAACGCGTCGCGATGCCAAATGAAATTGGGCAGTAAACCATCTACAAAAGTTCGAATGCACGCTGCAAATGTTGTAACAGAAGCCTTGTCCGAAAGGCTCCGCGGGGGATAGATTGCGTATTGGAGCGTGTCTTCCGAGATCGCTGGAGGTCTGCTGAAGATATCCATGTCAGTCGATGGCGATAAGACCGAGCTGTCCAGTGTCGACAAGAATGAATTGAGTTGCAGACGACGGGCCGAGATCAAAATGTTTCGCAGACAGTTGAAACTAGATGGCATAGCCAAACAAATCTCCAATCAGTCGTGAGTCGTGACTGGTCAACACCACCCCTACTTACTTGCACCTGACAAGCTGGAGGGCAATGGCGAGTACATCCTTCAAGGACCGCAATCTGATCGCGGTCATTGGAGACGAGGTGCGTTCTGTTTGTATCTGACGAGCCGTTTCTGATTATCTCCCCAGGACTCAATCACCGGTCTTCTTTTGGCTGGCATCGGTCACATAAACGAACAACAGAAGAAGAACTTCCTGGTCGTTGACGCAAGTACGTCGCTGAATATCTGCGACATGGGAGCCGCTCTATTTATTCATCTATCTATGTAGAAACGCAAGTGTCAGCGATTGAGGCTGCGTTCCAGGAGTTTACAAGCCGAAAGGACATTGCCATTTTGCTGATTAACCAACACGTTTGTCCCAAACATTCTTTGACCAGATATCGAGCTCATATCCTCATCCAGATTGCGGAGAAAATTCGCCCAACTGTGGACCTATACCAGCAGGCATTCCCAGCGCTCCTTGAAATACCCTCAAAAGACCATCCATATGGTGTGTCTCTCCCTTCGCTCGCGTGTGGATTGCAACTAACGTCAACGCAGATCCTTCGAAAGATTCAGTGCTTAAACGTGTCCAGAAGCTCTTTGGTGATTAAAGACGACGATGTTTCACGTGCATATCACAAATGGCCATCATGGGCTTGTAATCATGCAATAATAACTTTGCCAACACGAAGGGTTTAAATTACTTCGTCGATCAGCCACAGCACACAATGCAGTATGTTCAGGAGGCCGAAAGCAGTTACGAAGTATTCCACCTCATGACAGGTTCGTTGTCCCGTACGCCTGGTGCTCGCTCCACAAATACTCGAACTGGATTGGGATCTCCAGAACCTAATATAAAGTCAGATTGACGGAAAAGACTGTATTTTTCTATGAACGCACTTGGAATATCAATCAGAAGATATCGGAAAACGAAGTAACCGTCATTGTTCTGCAAAATGTTATGTCAGACAAGCAAGCGCCAGATCCATTGAGCAGACTCACCCTGACGAAATTAGCATGGACTTGACCGTCCGTAAATACTCTGCCATCCGAACGCTGTTTGGGTTCCGTATGGCCACCCTTGGAGCCCTTTAAAGCTGAAAACATTCCACCAAAGCTCCATGCACTCTGCTCCTCGCTTTTCGGCTTTTCGACCGTTGTCGAAGGGTAAGTAGGGAGGGGAGTCGATGGTTCGGGGGCTCCACTTAGATATTTGATCAACCTCTTTGTCCGTTGCCAGGCATCATGAACATGTTCTTTTGTCCATGTTAACGATTCATCAAGCGTCAGATCGGACAGCCCAGATATCTTGTCCTGCACCCATTCGGATGCGGTTTCTAGGTATGATGACTCTGACTGTGGTGACTCAGAGCTTGGCGGACGACCTTGGACATAAAACGTCATGATCATATGTTCCTGGCCATACGCGTCGACCATGATTTGTGAAATAACATGGCGGTTTCGATGCCGAGGTCGCACTGCTGAAGGGGGGCTGTTGTGGAACGATAGAGGGCCCTTTAGGTACTTGGCAACCTGTGCAACATGTGAGAAGTGATTCAAGTGGATTTGGACTGGAAGAACGTGCCACGGGGGAAGCTTTTATTCGTTCGCATGCGTCACCATACAGAACAGTTGGGGAGTTCTTCGAAAATAATTCCGACGTGAGGGAATAAATAAGCAGAGCAGAAAGCCCTGCGCCCAATAATATTACAGTCAAATTTGTCGTCCGCGCAGTCGTTCGCATCACTACCACGAAACAAAGTAAGGCAAGCTTAGCAGTAGAAGAACAGGTCCACATACCTTTCCCCCCAGTGCTCAATTCTGACCATTTCTTCACCTTTTCTCCTTGTTTGAGAGATGATTGTGCGAGCCCTAACTGGAAAGGCCCGACCGTATCCCGGGTTGGTGCTCCACGTTTTGTGTCAAGGGACTGGGAGAGTAACGAAGATGATTCTGCATCACGATGCGTCGAATATTTCCTCTTCAACAAGGAGGGCAAAGCTCTATGGTGCGTTGACAGGGAACGTGAAAGGACCACCGAACATTCCGCCCGGAGTAGCAGGTTTGCTATGCTCATGGATAAGTGGACAAGAGCTGGAACAGAATTTTGGTGGGGAAGAGCCGAGTCCCAATTAGGAAGCACGATTCAGATGATCTTGGCATACATACCCAAACATGGACTTCAACGACTTACACAAACTTCCGACTCTCCTTCAAGTCACCCACTATCACACCCACCATGCTCCATACTTCGCGCGACGAACGACGGATACAGTGCACGGAAATATAATTCGATAATTATGCTAATCAAGAATACACGATACAATTACAAGCCCCGGCTAGCCCGCGACGAGAAGGATGTGCGAGGTTTGCTTATTCCCCTCTATGAACGTTCGCCGCGAAGTCTCCGGGCTAATGCCAAATCCTTGGGCTGAATCGTTACACGCTTGGCATGGATAGCGGCAAGATTGGTGTCTTCGAACAATGAAACCAAGTACGCCTCGGCGGCCTCCTGCAAGGCCATGACTGCCGAGGATTGGAAACGCAGGTCGGTCTGTGCGCAGAAACAGGGTTATGCCTATGGGTCAAGGGGCGACAAAGAATTCTCCATACCTTGAAGTCTTGGGCGATCTCTCGGACGAGACGTTGGAAGGGGAGCTTGCGGATGAGGAGCTCGGTGGACTTCTGGTACCGCCTGATCTCACGAAGAGCGACGGTACCGGGCCTGAAGCGATGGGGCTTCTTTACGCCTCCGGTGGCATTCTATGTTATGAGGAGTGAGTCATGGTATGGGCTAAGATGAATAGCGGTGTGAAGGACTACTCACTGCCGCGGTTTTGCGAGCTGCCGACTTGGAAGCGAGCTGTTTACGAGGGGCTTTACCTACGCAGCGATGAGAATGATGAGTTCAGTCGAGCAGTGGCGGGACTTATGAGACGAACCTCCAGTGGACTTGCGAGCGGTTTGCTTAGTGCGGGCCATTGCTTACAGAAGAGAAGAAGTTTAAGAGAGGATTGTGGGTAGAGGCCGGCGAAGAAGTTGTCGAAGGTGTTGAGGTAGAGGTAAGAGACCAAGAAGCGGATTGTCGGAGTCCAAACTGGCCCACGCCTTTTGAACTATTGACGCGACCAGCGACGCGCCGTTTGTTGATTGTGGACAACACGAGCACGTGATAATGCGCGTTCACGCGTAAGTGATGCCAAATTGACACCCAAATTCAAGTTCTGATTCTTCCTCATACACCTTATCTATGACCCAGTGCAAGAATGTTGGTTGCTTATCCCAGCGGCGTCATGAGTACTACACCAAATTTTCGCATACATTGATACAAGGAGATCAAGCCATCCCTTTGACACTTGGTCTCTTCTCGAATTCTGCCAACCTTTGTTTTTCGGCCTCGAGTACTTTGTTCTCGGCGATAACTCTGGCCGGCACGATCCTGCGTCGCTCCATGGTGATTCTGAATTCTAACCTGTCCGTTCCCAACTCCTTCAGGGTCTTCAGCTCCACCAAACTAAAATCCTCTGGGTTGTCTCTCGCGAAATTGAACGGCTCTCGTAAAGACACTGGAGGATTGATGATTATTCTCGGCACTCGTGTGTAATTCTTCGAAGCAGAATGCATCATCAACGGATGCATCAGAACGACATCGCCCACTTCACCGGTCATCTCGACGAACTTCTGGCACTTTTTTATTTCCTTCAAGTGGGACCAATATCCTGGATCTTCCTTGGAAGGGTCCGTGTATGCACTGTTAGAGGGTGTGAACGAGAGGCCTGTGGGTAATACACCTTCCGGATGGGCTACGAGGTATCGCGCAATGAGAGAGATGCCATCCGGACATATCATCGTTCCGCCTCCACGAGGCGCAATATCAGAGTAAATAGGGATAACCAGCAAAGCCTGTTCGGGAGAGTCGAGATAGTGGACCTAAATACCGTTTGGGCAAGTTACAACCAAGGCTCTGGCATCTGAGAGAAAACCTACGAAGAAATCACCGTCAACGTGCCAGTTGTCCAGATCTTCAGGTGCGTTGAAGTCTTTCTCAGCATCTAAGTCGTCAACGCCGAGATTCACTATGAATGAGTCACCCCAGGTGCTGGACTTCTCATCAATGCGTTCCTCTCCTCCAAGTAGATCGGCAATCGCTTTCCATGCCTGCGATAGTCATAAGTTCAGCGATGTCACGAGAAACTTTAACAATGATTGCTGACCTTGGGAGCAAAAAAGGAAACCATTTCTCTTTTATGAAATGGCATGTGGATGCGCTCGCGATCCCATGTTAACTTATTATGAGGATCCAACCCAAGGCGAATCCACATATTTTTCGTCCATTCTGCGGCTTTTTCTCTGGTGAAGGCATTCTTAATCACGACATATCCATCGTCGAGAAACTGGGTGACCTGTTCCGCTGCAATGATCCATCATCAGTTCCATGCTTTCAGAGAAGAAGAGGTATGTCGAACGGGTCAACTGCTTGCATTCCCGGGGCATGGCGATGGATATTTCGGAAAGTTGATGATGATGAACCTGTTCTAACGAAAGCTCTGAACGGGATAGTAGGGCGAAGACGCTGCATAAACTGTTCTTCAAAAGCCACGGTCATACCATCGCTCCGTAGAACCGAGCCTCGTGTTTTTTGTGTCTTCATTGAATTGAAAGCCACGGTGGAATATCGGTAGGCCAAAGGTCAGCAGGTACATCTCTCTAGAATCTTCTTGACGAAGGAAGATGTTTATTGCTGGTACTGATCAAACCTTACATCATGAGTATAGTGTTCCGTTGCATTATTCATGTATTGTTCGATCGACTATTTCTCGAATGATTCGAGACGTTTCACAACGGACTGCTTCAGCTGTAAGGAGGATATAAGTCATTGTCTTTGAGTTGTCATATGAATGCCGGCTCACAGGAGGACTTAGCCCTGCCCCTTCGAAATAGTGGAGGACAAACTCAGTTGCGACCCAGTCATTCTCAATTGCACCAAGATCTCTGAAAACTAGGACTCTGGGGACGCCTGGAGCCGGTGCCGAAAGATATATGTCAAGGGGAGAGTGCTTCTTCAGTGGAGAATTCGGGAAGAGCGACTTAAGCTTTCGCATCGGAGATCCGATTTCTTGAGCATCATCCTCTGAAAGGGTGCCCCTCTTTTTCCCTAGGGATATTCTCTCCTGCATGGCTCGCATGAACGCATCACGTAGGTGGGAATACGAAGTGTTTCGCGTCGGCACTTGAAAGAGAGATGATACCCGTTTTAAGTGTGAGTTGTCGATAGTTGCATTTCGGAACACACCAATTCGGACCACACAAGCGCAGTTCTTCACAATGTATTCGATCTTTTCATCCGGAGTCATCTCCAGAGGAATCTACGATAAAACTTAGGGGCAGACAGGGTACTCATATTAGCAACACTGACCTTGAGATTCGGATTGTTAAGGTCTGCATAGAAGCCTACTGAGTAAACTTTTATGCCAAGAAATGACACTGTCCGCACTCCTAGACCAACAAGAGGCATGTCCGGGATCTTGATTTTCGAAGAAATATGCATCGTTGTCGGGAAAGCAATGGAGGTTGCAGGATCCACTGAAAATAGAATTAATGGGGGACATTGAAAGGTACAGAAGTAAATAGGCTCAGATTTACATATTGTTTCCTCAGGAGTCCGAATAACTGGCGAGTCGAGGTGAATAGCAGGTCCCAGACCTATCAAGGCAGCTGAAGACACGACCGCTGCTGCCGCACCCCATAATAGACTGGGCCTAGCGAGACGCGACTTGACTGGTACTGCGTGGAAGGCGCGTCGGGAGGCCGGAGCCAAGAGTGAATTTCGAAGGCGCGCACTAGCTGCGCGAGCGAAAGGTTGAAGGAAGGACATCGGATGGTCGCAGCCTGACAACTTTGATGGTGGGAGTCGGGATGCGCTGACGTAAGTAAATCGCCACGTGGGTAGGACACGCGTCTCCCCTGATCGATTTCCAGGGTGGCGGGACTAGAGTGAGCTTGCGCGTCGAGTCTCAACGTCAGCTGCGGTTTCCATTGACTGACTAACATTGAAGATCATCTGCTCACGACGCGTCAGCTTCCACTTTCATCACAATAAAAGCCAATTCCTCATTGTCAGTACTTCCTTTATCATATATCAATCATGGACCCCCGACACAATTACACTCCCACCGCTTCCTCAGACTTACCAAACCTCATCCTACCAAAGCCTCTCGACGACGAAATGGACGACGACCCCTTCTCTATCGCCGATACTCCTACAGAGGCCGTAGAACTCTCTGCGTTCGAGAGGGAACGCGTGTCTCTTCAGACATACATTAACTCAATACCCTATCAATGCGAGTCAATCGAGGAAATGCAGGAGAAACTGGAGCAGATCGTCGGGAAAATCTTCATTTGTGCCAAGGCCAAGAACTGGCTTGTCCTAAGTACCTGGGATGGAATGCTTCAATGGTGCGCAACTGCTTCCTTCTGCGCCACCTAATGCATGATTCTTGACCAACGTCGTGCAGCTGGCTTCTGTTGCGTTATCCTATGCCCAAATCTACCCGCGCGAAACTCGTTCGCTTGTACTACGAACTGAGCCTTATCCCTGGTATAGAGCCCAGGGTTATTCGCAGCTGGACTGACATGCTTTCTCGTCTGTTGTCCAATAAGCCCAGTACCAAGCGTAAGCTTGAATCATCAGATTTGGAGCTCCCATGGAGGCCATTGTGGAGAGCATTACAAAAAGAAATATGGCCGAAGAAGCGAATTCAAGATCCCTCGTGAGTTGTTATCCACTCGCAAAAGGACGTCATCAAACTAACTATCATTAAGGCGCAATGTCATCAATATCCTTTTGTATACCGCCGAGCAATGTAAACGGTATTTTCCTGCACGCGAAATCCCCGCGATGCTTGAGACCTTCCTGCCCCTTCTCACGAAGGACGTACGTTGCACCATCTTCAGAATCTTACCTATACTGAAATTCATTTATGCCATAGACCGTTATGTCTATGATTCCTGTCTTAACAGCATTTCTTCCTCCGACTCACACGCATCTCTATCTTCCTGCTATATTTAAAATATGGGAGGCGTTCAATTCCTCAGTCGCCGATGAGAGATTCCTCGAGATGGCAGGCAATCTTTCAGAAGAGCACGTGGCTGGAGTTAGCGGGGATGCAGGCCCAAATGGAGGTGCGCAATGGAAAGATGTTGGTATTTGGAGTGAAGAAGAATGGCATACACTTGTAGGCAAGGGCTTAGGATCGATGAGTAAGTCTCTATGTCCAGCCTTTCTTTCCGTCCTTCCTAATTCTTTCAAAGATGTTCCTGTCGGCGCAACACAGGTAAGTGTCCCAGTTCATGCCCACCGGTGTGTCCTCGTTGATTATTTATCTTCTTAGGGTGCTTCCACAACCGCTGGTCATGCAGACCTCTTGTCCGATAAGGGTTCCACAAGGATTAAAAAATCTGTGAATCGATTCCGTTCGTACCATGATTCTCGTGTGATCTCTCTCCCCGTTGAATTTGAGCTCTAGACTACATTGCCAAGCTCCTTGTTTACTCCATGGCCCTTGACGGGGAGATCCGCGAGGATGGGAAACAGACAGGATATGTCGCTGGGTCCAAAGCATTGGACTATTTGGATCGGTTGATAACGAGCACGGAATCTTTTTTCCACCCCTCCAATTCTGGACCATGGACTTCCACTGTAGGTTGCAACTTCGCTTCCAAGGTCTCGCTCTAATCATAATAATACAAGTTGACTACATTCCTGGCACGTTTAACCACAGAATTCCTGAGGCGTATCAAAGAGGAAGAGTTTGAAACATGTAAAACCCCAGTCGTGAGCTTGTATCTTTTCCCGATCATTGTAGATCCTAATCACTGGAACTGAAGACTTGTCGCCTCACACCTGCAATTCGAAGAGCCTTCGTTTCTATTCTTCGGACCCCAGCACTTCTGGCCATGTTTGCAAAGGACCCGCTGTGTGCGACGTACGCGCAAAGTGCCTTGCGCACACTGGCCATACTTGAACCCAGCATGATTATGCCTGAGCTTCTGGAAAGAGCATATGGAGGTCTCGAGATCGTAAATGAAACGCATCGCACGACAGCAGTCCTTCACACCTTAGCCGCTGTCTCTCTTCCTTTGGTATCTGAGAAGATTTGGCTTGGGGGACAAAGACACATCATTCCCCTTCTGGAGCTAAGTCTTCCGGGCATTGATCTTGTGTGTAGTCCTTATCTGGCCTTATTTTATTCATTGACTGTTCCCATTAGAACGATCCCACGAAGACTATGTGTGCCACAGTTTTCATCGTTTCTGCAGTTCAGAACATGAAAATTGGTGACTTGACACAGACTTCGTCTGCGATATCGTACTCCGGAAATGATGAAGACGCCATGGAAGTTGATCAGGACACCCAAAACAATGATTTCGAGGTTCCGACCCTCAGCAGAGAGGAAATACGATCGCAAGTACGAGATAGCACCGCAAGCTTCGCAGGTAAATGTTGATGAGCTGTGCGTTACGTTCACATCTGACGCTTTTCTACTGTAGACTGGGTGACAACTCTCGTGCGACGAATTCTTGCCTTGTACGAGAATCTACCAGAAGAAGGGGGCAAGAAAAACATGACTGGCGGAAAGCAGGAAGAAAATGTCCTGAAGTCGATTAAAGCCATGATGGATGTTGTCTGCCTTCATTTGTCTGATGAGCTCTTTGATCTTGTGTTGAACTTGGTCCACGACTATACGACGACGAACGCGAAGTCTAACGCTGTACAGGCTATCGGCCAGCTCATCGCGTGCATGGCACGGGTAAAACCTGTTGAAACGATGGCTAAATTCTTACCATTCTGTATCTCTCAAATTGAAGAAGAATTGAGGCACGGCGCTTCCAGCGTAAGGACGACATCTACCCACACAGCTGTTCCGTCTGATACCACGTTACACTGGAGTGAGCTTCATTTCTTTCTTATGTTGTGATGATTCATGTTCATTCCCCGCATAGATTTATCTATTCTTCGAGGATGTCTTGGCTTTGGAGGCCCTGCAGTAAGTGCATATTTTCATGTGATCTTATGCAGATGACGTTTACCGGGACATTGTCAGTTGTTGAAGTATAGAAAAGAAATCGTTGACCTCATGATTCTCCTTGTCGATAAGACCAAGAGTGAGAGAGGTTACACTGGGACTGGTCGTTTGCTTACACGGGCGCTGCATACTATCGGCGAGACTTATCCGACGAATAGTCGTTTTGTCAACACTGAAGAATGGAGTGATCCAGGTTCGTCATCGTGGCTCTGTGCGTGTTATACCACTCTGACATCAGTGTAGAGTTCAATAGAGATCACAACTTGCACTGGGGACGACAATATCTTCCGGAAGACGTTATCATCGAGTGGCATGGTATGTCGTTCACTGTAGAAAACATCCATGCTAAATCTCACATCGACACCGCTTAGTCCCCACTTCTCAGGAAATTGACTTCACGCTTGAGATCCTAGAGCGTGTTCTCAAACCAGCGATAGACAAAGTAGAAGCTTTGCTTGACACTACATCCACATGGGATAGTATCGCTCGAAATGATTTCTGCCGGTACGGAGAATTTCTTCATTCAAAAATGAGTGGACCTCTGACTCTGACTTACTTTCCCTTTAGAGCACTTCACACTTGCAGGGCTATCTGGGCGGGGCTTTCGACATTTTATAAGGAGCAACCGAAAGAGATCACGAATCCATGCCTGAACATGGACACGGAAATGCCAGAGATGATTGTTTCGTTCCTTGACGTTAATGCCGGATTCACCTTGACCGATCCCAACGACCCACGATATCAGACGGTCGCTCTCCTCAGATTGCGATTTGGCGATGTTTGCCAACGGGCAGCGTCAGCTCTGCGACAGAACAAGGGAGGTGAAGATCATATAGATGCAGTCATTGGGGTGACGAGGGCGATCGATACTTTCATGTTGGGCTATGGCATGAACAGAACAGACTTTGATTCCCTTCAAAAGAACTTTGTTCAAGCGAGAGAGTAAGCGATTCCTTTGTGACTCTTCAGGTACTTTCTCAACTGGCGATAATACAGCTCCAACCGTTATTGGACAAAGCAACGAGAAAATTCGCGCCTTGTTTTCCTCAAGCGAGCTCAGCTATATCATAGCGGCCGCGTCTACATGCATGCCCTCTATCGTCGCCGATCTGCTCTAGACGATCTGTTACTCGGCGAGTTGGTAGAACTTTCTCTCTCTCCATATCTTAGAGTCCGAAGGTATGAATCGCGTAACGTTTAATGATGTTCTCGTCCGGGCTTAAATTTCCACTGTAGGCAAGCTCAAACCATCCTTTACAACGTTTGCGGGGTACGTCTTCGCTTGAAAATTACCTGTCCTACTGTCCTTTAATATCCTGAGCAGTACTATGTTCGCTCCACGCGATATATACTTCCTGCATTGTTTGATGCGTTAAGCAAAGGAAATGATCCTGACCGAATGAAGGGTGCACTCTATGCTCTCTGGAATAAGGGAACTGGTCAGCATACCTCCAGTAAAATGTTAATCCGCGACGTACTTACTTTTCGCAGCCGCGTATGCACTCGGTGGTAGGATCGGCTCAGCCACAAAATATGGCCTCGTCCAAAGCTAAAAGTATTTCTCGCAGATCCTGGTTTCCATAGTCGGTATTTGTTGTCCCTCCTTGATTGTCAACACGAAGAAAAGGCAAGTCTTCTTTGCTGCTTCCACCTGCTCTTAGCCATCTCTCTTACCGTAACATGTTTCGTAGCCCTCTGTCCAAAAGTTGGTAAACCTCCTAGCGCAGGATTGCTTGGTACACCTTACAGAAGAGGCTGTCCATACCGATGCATACCTACTCGAAACTCCTGGTGTTGATCAAGCTCTCGCTGACCTGGAAGCGGAGTTCTCTCAAAATCTTATTAACCCAGCTGTCTTGAGGGAATTCCTGGTTAAGGCGACGGCCCGGGTGAACCAACGACACGTCGTGTACAAGGACACGGTAGGTATACCTATTACATGTTCTTTGAGGTCTCCTGACCGAGGTCATTATAGGTATCATCGATCCTCGAAGTTGCCTTGAGGCCAACAACACATGTAAGAGTCGTGTTTGCGACGCTTTCACGCACCTGACTGACTATCAATCTTCAGTGGAGATATGTGCAAATAGCGTCACGATTCCTGTTTGGGTTGCTTCGACGAGATGCCCCTACCGCTCCCGAACTAGCCAAATTTTTCTTGGAACAATCGATTAGCCCTCAACCCACCATTCGAGTCTCCGTGCAAAAGTAAGGCTTCCTCCCCTAGTTTTGACCATCAGCACTATGTGACTCACGAGTACCAGGGCCGTGGTCAAGTTCCTGGCCTTCATCAAGATCAGGACTTATTCTAAGTCGACAGAAGAGTTGTGGCTCGACGAATGGAGCAACCCTCTCTCCGAGCAGCTCGAGATCTCGGATCCGGCAACATTCGTGCAGAGGTTGGAGCAGGTCACTAATGGACCCGACACGTAAGTTCGTACGTCGCTGTTCCACGACAATGAGCTGAGCGGTGGTGGTAGTGATCTTCCGTACATCGATAAGATCCGCACAGGCTTTATTTCATGGACCTCGACTATCAAGGCGTACAGGCCCGTTGGAGACACTTCTGTCATTGCATGGGAATCGGACGCTCAGCCATGCCTGAGTGCTGTCCGGGACGTCATTATGAAACCCGATTATTTCCAAAAGCTATCCTTGGTCTGGAGTCAAGAGTCCGGAAAACCTGGCGGGACGATTGAATTACGCAAGGAGAATGTGGCTTACATCAAGAGCATAGGTTTGTTGCCTTTCCACACTAATGCCTTCTGTGAATACTCACACTGCGTCCTAGTCAAAACATTTGAGCAAGAAGGGGTCGAAACCATCCTTGCAACAATTGACGTGCTGTTGTCAGATGGAGACAAATTCAGACAGCGTTCAGGCGCTGAGATGCTTACTGGCGTTTTACGTGGTTTGTCGTCATCACTTTCCATGATCTAAAATTTCTCACCGAGCTGTGCTGTCAGGCTCCAAGCATTGGCCGAGACCGCTATTAAATAAGTTATGGACATGGACGGTCTATCGACTAAATCGAATTTTCATTCTGATCAAACCAGACACTCTGGCATTCTGGGAAAGCTTCTTTCAGGTGTGATTCATTACCATCTCCGATGTCGCTCTACTCTAAGGCTTGCTCATAGTACCAATTACGCGATCGTGATCCACGCCGAAATCTAGCCCTAGTTAACTGGATTTCGGCCCTCCCGCTCGAGTTCAATGGCGATTCAGCCTTCGCAAGTAAGTACTTTCTTCTCTATATCTGTGCGGATGCTAAGATACCATGCATAGTGAGCAAACCCGTTTCGATCTTTGGGATACTCGTAGACAGCCTCGGGATCTATTTTAATCCCAAAGCTGATAAATTCGTTCAGCTTCTGTTCGACAATGCGAATACGGACTTCGCTGAGGTAAATGCTATGTCCTTTGATTGTTCGAAATACAACAATCATTTACATTAACATGAGTAGATTCGTGGCCATATCTGCCAAAATCTCTTCACAATTTTAAGACATCAGTGGCAACCGGCGTATCCATCCACTAGCGCATTCTTGGATGCGTGCAAAGAATCAACTGATCCTCTGCATATTCGGTAAGATGACTTGATTATTCTACTTTCTTTTGATCTTACCAATATTCACAGTGAAGCCAAATATCTTGACCGCGTACGCGGAATTCTGGACAAGCTACCCCAATGGCGAGAGGAGCGCCTTCCCCCTCCGCGAGTCAGCCATTCTGAGGCAAGTAACACTGATAACCCCTCCCAATTCGCGGTACTCATATGGAATCCCAGTATGACAAGGTCGGCCTGACATGTAAGTCACGACGATGTAAATCATCATCCCTATTAATCCACCAGTCCAGTGCTTCAATGGATTTGGGTCTCCATGCATGGCGCCCAAGCCTGCCTGGTTTTCCCTTATGTTGTTCCCATGATGTACGTGCTATAATCGCCTTTACTGTTATCAGCCTAAACTTAACCTACGAAGGCCTGAGATTTTTCGCATGTCGGAGTTAAATGACAGCACCGAATTGCAGATGTACAGTTCTGCTGTCCTATATGTTCTTTCCGCCGTATCCCCGCCGGTGGAGTACATCGCAGCAATTCTGGAGAACTTTTCCACAGCCATCAAATCGTCCAAGGTAAGGGACATTACAGCACTTCTTAAGGACGTACCAGCGCCTAACAAACCCTTTTCATAGTCCTGGCGAATTCGACTCCATGCGCTTCCGGCACTAGTAGTGTTTTTCTACCGCAATCTCTTGTCAATCTCACAAACTGGCGTCTCGCAAGTGATGGATGTTTTGCTCGATTGTCTAGGTGATGAGAATGTGGAGGTTCGCGAAATGGCTTCGAAAGTTCTATCTGGAGTGGTCAGATGCTCTCAACGCCAAAGCATCTTACCGCTCAAGGTGAGATTTCTGAGCTTTAACTTTTCGGGATTTATGTTTACGCGATTTTCAGAACCGCTTCGTTGCGTTAACCCGTAAAGTTACTCTACCTCCTCGACGCGATCCGACATACCAAGAATCCCTGCGGTCCCTTCATTCCGCGATTCTTGGATTATGTGCGCTCATTGAAAGCCTTCCATATTCAGTCGAGCCGTGGATACCGTCTCTGACTGAAGGTAATCTTCCACCGCCGGTCAGGATCGCCCGCCTGTTGACCGCGCTTCGTGCCTCCTTTTCTTTCCCCTCGTAGTTTTGGCCCCTCATGCCGCCGATCCACCGCCGATCTCTACGACTATCCGTAAATGTGCATCTGAGTTCAAAAAGGTGAGTTGCAATTAACTATTGTGGCTGAACCCTGCCTGATTGCATACGTACAGACGCATCAAGTATGATCAGAAATCTTTCTTCCGTTGTGCTCATCTGATATGATTACCTCATAGGACACCTGGCACAAGGATCAACATATGTTTAATGAAGACCAGCTCCAAAGTCTCTCGACTATGCTGGTGGGTACTTCGTACTGTAAGTTCCGGCCTTCCAGGTATATGTGGCGATGCTAACTTCTAGCGCACGACAGACGCATAATCAACCTGGTTCTTGCTTTTTGCCGCCCATGGGACACCTATCCTCGGACGTGCTGTATCTATATTACCGATGATGTATCCAACTTTCCAATACACAATTGTTCAGTTATTCTCTTGACCTTCCGTCGCCTGTGAGAAGAAAAAGTCTCATACTTCAAGCTGGTTTGAGCCCTTGTGATCCAGCACACTGAAGGATAATCAACCGCTTATCGATGACAATCTGCCTCGGTTGATCAGAGCTGCATCGTGTTCACTAACATGTGTTGGATATCAACCCTTGTAAGACATCCCTATGGGAGTGTTATGGCCTCAACTCGCGCACGAACAGATAGCGTCAGTGCTCATCGAGAGGCGGAAAACGGAGGCCTTTGCTTCCTCCTCGCAAGGGCTTTTGGCCCGATTGTTCAAACATAGTACTTGACGGGGATAGTTACCCTCGCTAAAAGTAACTTGTAAAGAATATCCCAATGGATGTCGTTGGCTGATCGATATAAAATAACATCTGTATCGATGGGCAGGGCGCTTGTACATCATAGTGTAAGAAAACTCCCGTTGGAATCTTGATAATATTGAACCTAGAACGTTCTTTTCAGCCATCTCGGTTTCTGAGTTCTAATGAACGGTCTGGCAGTCCGCTTTTTTGACCTTCGATCATTACTATGCGCGTTGTGGTTCAAGTACGCTTGAGCATGATATGATCATGACCGATTGAAATCGTCCCCCCGATTTCTCAGATAAATCACTGGGTTGTGGTCGGCTCTCAACACATGTTTGTCGCTTTGTTTCGCGGACTTGGAATACATTGGTAGCTGCCTTTTTGGGCAACAAGTAATCGAGAATCGAAGCGATCAAAGTACATACCATAGTGGAAGAAGACCATTTGTGATCATCGAGAGGTCCTCAACCTATCAACCTATCAAGCACAAAGAAATGTTGTACAACCTGAATGTTACACTAGATCCGGATGAATTCATTCTATGGCACGAGATACAATTTAAACCTCCTGAGTTCCTGATATCAAGCACCATAAATGAACAAAGGGAATGCAAGCGAAGTTATTGGCCCCATCATTACTTCCTTGATTACAGCTATGGGAGGCCTAGGGTGGGTCTGAACTGCAATACGTCGAGGGCGCTCCCCGGCATACGTGTTGGAAAGGAGATGACACGGAAAACAATAAAACGCCATCTATACATGAAAGGGATCAAATGATGCAGGATAAGATCAACATGAGGCATCATAGTACAAGACAACTTCGATGCATATGGTTTGGAATTGTGAAGAGATCATCTACATACAGCGCCCTGGAAGGAACTGATCAATCATTAGAGTGGCTCGTAAGCAGTGGATGAATGGTGGCCATTTGTGAATCCCGGTAAATCGTTATCGACATCGATGGGAATCATTGGATCGATGAAGATGTACATTTCTGAGCAGGAAGAGTGGGAAATGACCGGTGACCGAAGGCACAGTCTCGTTGGCAACGGCCATCACAATCATCATGTCCAAAAATGGATGAATTGAATTGTGACGTTGTTCTGGCCACACTGGTGCTGGCGACGAGCTGCTGGCAGTGAGCAGCGCTGGAGCTGGGACAACGCTGTAGTACGCATACTGCCTGCAAGGTCAGCTGGCGTGTGGAGAATAAACATACAGTGCAAGAAAGTGGAAAGATTCGGAGTTTGAAGGGTGTGATGGCAGGGGCCTAGCTAGAAAAGGGAAGGGCTGGTTGCTGTTGGACAGCCATAATTTTCGGCGGGGTTGTTGTGCATCCTTCTCAACGTTTACAACCACCAGCTCCGACAAGCCACCAACGAGCAGAGATATTTGACAGACGAGAGAAAGCAGAACCGGGGATTCAGGCGAATACCCTGTGCCAGGCGTTGGGCACGTTGCATGCGATCAAAAGCCTGAGTGGATTCCGTGAATGCCTGCCCCCAACCTCACGCTTGGATCCTTCTTAACCTCATTCCCTTTAGATTCAAGACACCCCATTTCTGTCACAAAGCTCGTTTTCCGGTCCTATCTCATCCCACGACGCACATCCTCACGATCCTCACGCCCCCAGCTTCATTTTTATACCTATCTTGTTTGCTGCTCTCAATCCCTACGACGACGTCGTATCTATCGCTTTGCTTATTCTCCTCACCCTTTTTATCTGGAAGCAACGGCAGCCTTTTAATTAACTGGCAAGTACAATCTCTTTCCCTCCTGACCTCTCATGTTCATCCTTTCTCATCCTCAGTTAAATGCACGAAGCAGTCACGAATTCATCGATATCTACGAAAAACTTTCTACCCACAGCCTTCGACGACCCCCTCCAGACCCCCATCTCTCTCGGTCATCGACAGCCCGCTATCGACAATCTTGGTTGGTCCCCAGATAGCGAATCAAACATAGAGGTACGTCGTAGTCACCCGCCACGTGTTATTCATCATCCTCATCATTGCCTCGCGTTCCCTTCAGAATTGGAATCATTCTACGTCCAACGACTCCCCACCCACCCCTTTGAAAGGCGTACGCAGGGCAACTCCAGCCGCTCTCCAAAAAATATCAAACATGCCCGCCCGCACCGACAACAATGTATCCGATCGTTCACCTGCACCTGGCCATCGTTGGCGTTTTAACACCACTGGTCAGCTTGTCGACTCTGAGTCCACCAGCTGGGAACTCGCCGATGAGATCGTGAGGTTGAAAATTGGTGAAGTCACTGGCGCCACCGAGGACGTCCATGGGCAGATCCGAACTCCACCGAAATCGAAGCTTGTTGCTGCTGCGGTAACTCAGTTGAATGAGGCAAGCCCTCTCGAGACATTTTCCAACACCAGTGTTGGCTCCTCGCCGCATGCCTCTGAACATGAGATGACTATTTCCCATTCTCGCGGTTCATCGACAGACACGACGGCGTCGAGCTCACAGGAGTCTGTCGGGTCTGTCCCGAGCAACACGTTGTTAACTAAGCCCCCTCTCAAAGTCACGACCGGTAGTGATGTCAAGGAACGCCCACATTCTTTCAGTGGTGGCCTTTCTAGCGCCGACCTTCGTCGCCTACAGCAGGCTGGAGACTCTCCCGAAGGCGTTGGACAGCAACAAAGGCCTCAGGGGCAATACCGTGAAAATCTTGGTATTAATACCGAACAGCTTTCGTACCCTTCGCTCGCAAACCACATTCATCGTCCGCAGCCACAGCCCCATCCCCAGATGTACGACTATCGCAGCGGAACATCACAGCTCAGCCAGGCTCTGCCGCTTAATCATGACGATCTGCAGATAGATTATGATATCCAACAGCGCAATTTTAACCCTCTTCCTCAGGGTCACCCACTAGCTGCGCCTTCCCTCGCGCCGCCTTTCGTTCAAGGGCGACCTAACAATAATATCCCCCCTGCGGCTTATCGTCAGCCACCTCGTGGATTTCCTCAACCTGGGGTAGTTGCAAGCCCACCAGCGATGGGCTACCCTGGCCATACCTCTCATCTCTCGTTGGGTAATACACAGCAGCTGTATGACATGATGCTGCCTGGACCTACCCACGATGGTCATCATCCCGCTGTCGCTCGTGTCCAACAGCAGCACAATGTTTTCCGCCCGACACATCATCACTCTGCCTCGGATCCATCGATTCGCGATGTGGCTTCATTGGCTATGATGAACAATAGCATGCAGCCTTTCGCTCCTGCTATGTTCCAGCCGGGTATGGCTGCGATTCCAATTTACGCCAATCAGTACTACGGAGCTCAAGAGCAGTATCAGCTTCCGCCCGATGCTGCGGTCATGGCTGCACGATTACAATCACAGTACACTGGCCAGTACGCTGTTATCCCTCCGCAGGGCATTCCGATGGGAGAATCCGTATCCAGCCCGACAAGCACCAATGGCCAGGGACCGAGCGCGAACAACCGCAAGTTGGGGTTGTACAAGACCGAGCTCTGCCGCAGTTGGGAAGAAAAGGGCACCTGCCGATACGCTACCAAATGCCAATTCGCTCATGGAGAGGATGAGCTTAGGAAGGTCGCGCGTCACCCCAAGGTTAGTCTACAACATCGATCTCCTTTTTCAGATGCTAAATCACGTACGTCCTGAAGTACAAGACGGAAATCTGCCGCGTAAGTTTGCCGTCATCTATTCATTATCGACATCATCTGACCATCTTGCTTCAGACATTTTGGGTCTCTGGTACATGCCCTTACGGGAAGAGATGTTGCTTCATTCACACGGAACTGCCGGCATCGGGAGTGGCAGGTGCTACTGGGGGTAGCGGCACACCTGCGGCAGATGTGACGCCTCAACAGCATTCTGACGGGCGTGCCCGTTCTTTAAGCACCAACAGTGACCCCAACGAAGCGAGCGTCTCGCTCTTGGCACGAATTTCAGGTAAACGAAACCAAGATACAAACAACCTTACTCCGATCGACAACAATTCCTTCCAATTCACACGTCCTCCGACCGGTTCGCTGAGGGTTGACACATCTGCGCTTGATGCATCTGTTAAACAAAACAAGTCCGCATATCCTTCCTTCGCGAGCAACGGTATCTTGTTGCCAGCTCCTGAACAGATTTCGGCCAAGTCTCCCGCTCCTGTCACGGCAGGCCCTGATTTGGGACGGCACAATAATGCGCGGAGGGAGATTGTGGGTTACAACAACGTGAGATGATCTTCATAAATGGGACAATCATTCTGACAACGTCTGTAACAGCAGCAACGCGGGGTCCACAAGTCCACGGCTTCAACCAGCTCTAGCGTTCGACATTCCTTCGCCGGATCCGAGGTGGATGCCAATTTCAACCCCTCACCTCCCGTCTCCGGTCACTCGTCTTTCGCTCTGTCGTCAGGTGAAAGCAATGGCAGGGCGAACGGACACGTCCGAGCCGGCAGTGCTGGCAATTGGGGTAGCTTTTCGCGCAGCAGCCACCTCGCACAATCGCCTTACCCTCAGGGAGCCAGCCCCGCAGGTGAGAATATGGCCAACTCGCCGTGGTCCTCCACCGAGCTTGCTGTGGGTACTTCGAGGCTCCACGAGAAGGTCTGGGCATGAAGATGCCTTGTCGAATTGTCCTTGCGTGAAGTCATGCAGAGGTTTCGTTGTTTCTGTTTCATTATCTCTTTTTTGAACGGTTTTCACCATCGCTTATGCCGCCTGGACGGACAATGAATCAACCGTTGTTCTATGAAGGATCTCCCCCCACGATTACTGTTGTTTCTTTCTGGCTTCCCACCAAAACACACCCTTGTCGTGACTCGCAGTTTCATTGTTGAACCTCTTGCTGCTCAATTTCCTTGAATGTCAATACTACTACAGTTACTTTATCTCCCCACCAAGTCTACATTGCATCGTCGTAAACACCACATGTTTTTATTCCCCCTCAATCCAATATCGATATCATTCTTGTCAATTCATCATCATTACTGTTTGATACCAAAACGAACTTGATATAGTGAGTCCAGGGACTTGATTTCCTTCCGTTCTTCTCACACGACGCCCTGTGGCACTCATGAATGGTAAGAAATATATGGAATTACATGATTACATGTAATGTAAGTGACTTAGATCCCCAAAGCACGAATTTCTCGACGGAAACCGGTCATTCGGCAGATAGCATAATTAATATAATCAAACTCTGGCTCCTTGACATGCCCCTCCATATCCTCCCTGGCCTGGACAATCCCCCATATTGCCCACATGGCATGCGATGCAGGGCTCCAAATACGGACTTGCTCGTCCAAGTTGGCGAGCTGTAGCTCACGGTCGGCTTCGTCCAAGTCGGCGTATTCTCCCTCGACGGCGGTATGACCAAGATACGCGGTGTAGAAGTTACGTCGCTCTTCAGCGGTAGGGTAGAGAGAGGGGTCGAGAAGATGGGGAGTTGATGAGTGATAGTCGGCAGTCCATTCGTGGAAATGGTTTGCGATGTCAAAAGCCGCTGGATTCGGCGAAGCATATTCAAAGTCGACGACAATCAACTAGAGAAAAAACCAATACTGATGAGTGCCGTAACCCCCATATACTGGAAAGACAAGGTACCCACCTGACGATGTTCATCGACAACATCCTTGGGGTGCTGTAACCGCAACAGATTGCCGTACTGGGCGTCGTTATGGGCGAATACTCTTCTGCTGCCATTGTGGACATCTTCGACAGTAGGCAGCCACTTCATGTACTTCTCCCATTCCCCTTTGAACGTCTGCAGATCAAGTTCCGCCCGAACTGTATTTCCGACTGACGGCAGCGATAGGACTTCTTCGGCGGGTGGTAGCCATGATTTGACATTCTTCTTAGCGCCAATCTCCCATCCATTGCCTTCTCCGCGGGTCAGCGGAGAGGTCCCCTCAACCACCTCAAGATCAACTGAATGTAGTTCAGCCATACGCGCACCAATCCAACGGCTGATGGTAGGGTTTCGTATATCGGAGGGCGTTAGCGTTATTGAATCGAAGTATTCTTCTATCCGACCATTCTCGAAGGTCCCATAGACGCGGGGACCGATGTGATATTGAGAGGAAAGAACATGGAGTGCGTGAAGCTCTTTTGGGCGGGAAATAAGAGAACCAGAGGAGGATCCATATATTCGAAGTAAAATGGTATATGGCTTCCGAGAAGATGGATGGGAGACGAAAAAGACAGCATTGGTTAATGATCCTGACACTTTGTGAATTTTAACGTTCCCAGGTGCTATTTCGGCAGTGGACCAGAAAGGTACTCGCAGTGTCCGCAAACATTCGAGTAATTTCAGTGTAAATGTTTCTGTTTTATACTGTCTGGAAGAGAATAAAGGGACAGTCAGCACATGGATTCTCTGGATGACGACAGCAGCAGCAGACCGTGGCTGGCGTTTCCGAGGTCGATCCTTCAGCGAGGGCACACCCAAGGGTACTGTAATCATCCATATAAAACAGACGCCGCTCACCTAGCTTCCAATTTGACTTTAGCATGGCGTAAACCTTCCTCCCGCACAACCTCGACGTCACCCTCTGGGAATCGGCGAAGTGATGAAGTCGATGATGAGGCACTCGCTAAGAGTTCAGCCAAACTTTTAACAGAGGTGGTAGAGACGGATCTAGCAAGTTGAGAAGGACCGGTTGAAAACGAAGACGGGGTTGAATTGCTGGATATCTTTGGAGTAAGCATTGGGGATTGATTGCTCATGGTGGTTATGATGAAACCCTCTGAGATACGGACCTTATCGTCGACCCGTTTATCTACCCATCGACTAACGTCCATCATCCTTTCGGCTTAGCTCTCGTCCCCGCTGCCCGTTCGTACAGAATTATCGCACTGCTCTGCTTTGCCAGTGATTGACGACGATACATTGTCAATTGCAATTATGCTCGTGTGCTCAAAAATATGTAAGGTACCGGTCCGGCGGTGCTGGGGTACAAAAATTTCTCCATAGTCCAAAGGACTCTACTTAAGCCTTCAGACGACCCAAAAATGCACGTCATCAGCTTCAGCTATAGATACTTCAACTTGCCATTCGTGACACTGACTGAAATAAAAGCCTTATCGGCTCGTACGTCCTTCGTGAAAATCCCCATATTCCTGCACATATGACCACTTAGGCTATTACACTCCATGGAATCTCGAATTGAATCCCAATTTCGCCCAGGGCTTTCGTTGACCTTACAGTACAGAGACCTCAAGATATAGCTCATGGGCTCAGATCCGGGATGAGCAGTACCATGACGCGATGGTTCCCACCGCCAAGCAGTCTAAGCACGCTTCGGACCTTTTCACAACCTTTTGTACTCGTATGACGACTCTGCAGACTTCCTATGGGCCAACCCACATTTAGGCATATCAACCCATGATTTCCAGTTCTGGATGAAAATGAGTCAACATTGTCATGTAGGTGACTATGACACGTTTCTCATGTCTTATTTGAGTTAGGCTACAAAAACCCTACGCTTGACGAAGGGTTCACTCCGCATGCTCAACTCTGCACAACTCTTGGGACCTGCCAACACGGCTAGATGAACGAAGAATTCAGTCTTACCCACTCGCACACATCAACATCGTCCTGGATCCGTTGACCTGCCAACACGGCTAGATGAACGAAGAATTCAGTCTTACCCACTCGCACACATCAACATCGTCCTGGATCCGTTGACTTAGTCCGAGCTCAAGCTTGAATCTCAAATCGATCATTCGTTTGCACTTTTCGCCGCCATGACTCCGGTCCGCGTGCTGAAGTCATGAGGACTGCAAACCTGCCAATGATGCTCGCGTCATTTATCAGTGGTTTTGAATCCCGCCTTCTCCGTGCAGAGTACAGGCAACCTCTCGGTGTCACCGCCTACTAACCATTGCCGTGGTCTTCTAATAATTTATTTCGTGAAATTGGACTGGCTCTTGTGCACGACAGTTCAATAGAACATCCTTGAGTGATTCTCAGGGTGAGCTATGCGATTTGTCCAGACACTTGTTAAGCTAGGCCTTCCCAGAGCCTTTCGGAGGTCGACTTCCTTGATTATAGGGTTTTGAGCTTACAGAATGGTTCCTCCTATATCTCTGAGGTTTGTCTCTGTGCTAGGCCTAGGTTGCAAGGGCGACATCTTCTGACAGGAAAAAACTAGTCGGGCCGCTGTACTTGTTGAAGCAGTCAGGGGTAGTCACGCCCCTCACTTTCGAACATGCAATTTTTGTTCTGTAAAGAAAGGATGCTGACGTTTGCCTCGCGCTTCCAGATTTCTATGATTCCCTGCATCAAGGCTTAACGTTAAACGCATACTCAGTGCTGCGGGCTACCACGGGACAGGCCAGACGTTAAAACATCCAGGAGCTCGGGGCCTTGATTCAAATCTCAAAAACACCGATCCACAATAGGTCGATGACGCTTGCATTTATCGAACGTACCCTACTCCCGATGCTACCTCCATTGGATATTTCCTTCTTTCTTTCTCAGATACCGCGATGCTGCAACAATGAATGACTGTTGCAGGTCCACAGGTTCCAGGCAGTACAAAGCCTCGAAAAACCCTTGCGGAAGAAAAACTCTAAAGAAAGAAGTGTCGAAGTTTGAGCCTGACGAAACACTTATGTATTAGGTCGGATGTCATGCATACAACCTCCGTGATATTGAAATGCGTCTTCTATTCTATACCCGGCCTTTTCGTCATTGTGTTTGCGTTTTTGAGGTTTCTTGTACTTGATCCGGTGGACTATCTTGGATCGGCATTCTTCGCAAGAGTAGCGAGATCTAAAGGCGTGTGTGAGACCAGATGCATCACAGAATATAGATGTTCGAACCAAAAAGGCAAGCCCTAGACAGGGCGAACAGACAATCCACACAGCCTACAGTGCATCAGCAAAACGGACGAGCCTCTCAACTAATACAAACCTGGATTGAAGATGATATAACCTGCAAAACTTCTCTTCGAAGTATCAGTGGTTCTAACGACTTGAGCAGGCTGAAGTCGATTGAAGAGCTGGAATGGTCGGATGGTAGTAGATTAGAAGGAAGGCGGTCGGATGCCCGAGCATAGAAAATTGTGCCTGCCACAGCCTGAATGGGAATGAGAAATGAGAGTTCTGAGGGTTCTAAACAGTGCTATCCTCACCAGTCCGATCGTTGCACCTGTGAATCGCACAAGGAAGAATGCACTTGTCCCCGTTGCCAATTCCTGGGGTTTAAGGGCTCTAGTAAACACCTGGTATGGCGCGTGGAACAGCATCCCCAACCCCACTCCTGCAATTAACGGGAAGATAATCTGAATAACAGCAGGGGCATTTCCATCGAGGGTGCTCAAAAGCCCTAGTCATATGTTCAGAAAATATTCAGAGAACATGTTGGATCTAGTTACCGAAACCTAAAGTTGAAATCAACAGCCCAACGGAGATCATCAAATTCTGGCCACTGGTGTTTTCTGTACGCCTTTGCCAGTATCCGATAAACCATGCTACGGGCATAGACGCCAATGACGCCCCAAGAGAATAAGGAAGAAGTTTGATTCCAGCTTCCAACGGGGTTGAGCCATTCGCAGCCTAAGCACGCTGTGAGGCTTTGACGAGAATATTAGAGCTGCGCAACTGACCTGATAATACAATGCCAGGTAAAACGTTCCAGCAGTGAAGGCGAAATTATGGAGAAATGTCACAATTAAGACTATGACTAATAATGCGGTGAGGAAATTGCAAAAAAGTCGAGAAAACAATGAGACAGACAAGCCGTAAGATCTCTGAATGTACTGGGCGGGAACAAGCACTCGCGCGCTGTGTGCGCTTCGTAGTATCCGCCACACAGGAGAGTGGCAATGCCCAGCACAATAAGCACCAGAGTCGATGGCGCTGCCCCTGTTTTGAATATGTTAGGTTAGTTGAGGTGGGGCGCAAATAATGGACTCACAGCCACTATCAATAGCGAAGCTGAATCCAACGACGATACAGCTAGTACCGCCCATGAATAAAACCCTACAAAGTTGCCGTGTAAGCATTCTCAGTTAACGGACCAGCGTTCTAAATGTAAGATAGTCTCACAATCCTCCAAAATCAAATCTCCTAGCAAGCGCTTGCCATGACGCATCAGATGACTTTCCAAGACGCACATTTCTCAGGGAAATGAGAAGGACAACAAGTGCCACAAGACAAATAGGGAGGTTCAAGTAAACTGATCAGAGGTGAGAATGATAACGAGTACATGAAGCAATGCACTCACAACCCCATCTCCAGCTTAAAGGGCTCGAGCCGCTCTCGCCTTCAACGACGCATGGTCAGCATTCACATCAAACCAGACGGATTACAACCCACTGCTGAAGACGCCGCCTAAGATGGGTCCAGCGATTGCTGAACAGCTCCAAGTTACGCTAAGTGCCTGCGACCATTTTGCGCGATGCTGAACCTCCACGATCTCAGAGGTGATGACCCACACGGAGATCACTATACCGCCACCTCCAACGCCAGCTGATAAAAGGCAGCAATCAGCGTCTGCAAACCAAAGTTAACGAGAATCATACCCAACGCCCGGGCCGCAATAAGCCAAGTGATGGTCTGTGTAGAGTTGGAGCTAGAAAACATGCACGAACCACTTTTTGTCAGACGCTCACCTGAGCTGTTCCGCAAAGTAGGGATCCAACGGCGAATATAGCCATGCTTGAGTATAATACATTCTGGAGAAGAATAAACGAAAAGATCGAGGAGCCTGTGCAAGACTAACTTTGCGGCCGACGAGATCAGATATTTTTCCATAAAGTGGTTGAAAAGCAGTCTGGGTGAGCATGTAGGCCACGCCCACCCATGTGTACTCTATCTGAGACGCATTCAATTCATTTGCAATGGTTGGTAGGCTCGTCGAGACAATCGTCTGGACTCGGAAAGCTGACATCAGTCTCAGGTGCACTTTCAGAGAGGAAGATGAATACCGCGTCGGTCGTCGCGAGAAACAAAGTCAAGGCAGCTCTGGCGCAGATATATCATTTCCGAAGGCGTCCAGGACAGTATCGAAGGTGCTTACCCTAGGTGTGCCATCAACAGAGAGATGGTGGACAACTTGACAGGAATGAAAGATTGCTTGTCGTCAAGTGTTGCATCCGATGCAGTCCGGGTGATACCACAAAAGGAACCCAGATATTCTGGCCTTGAAGCGGAGGAGCTGATGGTCAAGAATGGGGACGGCAGGCCCTTCTCTTCGACATTGTCGAGTTCATCGACTGCCGACACGCTTGACCGAAAGCCTGGGGAAATGCCCAAGGGCGATTTGTCTTGCATAGTAATGTGCATATTACTGCGAGGTCGCAACGGTGGGGTAGGTCAGGTATTTGCAAGGGGCAGACGCAAGGCTGCCAGTACTGGAGTGCATTTTGACTCTAAGCCTCTATATACAAGTTACAGTGGCTCCATCTCGTGGTTTCCAGATCGGCCGAGCATCGAAACAACGGGTTCTCCTTTGGCAAAATCCTCGGCATGGAGATACTCGACGGTTTCTCGTCCTTCTCAGGACTTGGTGGAAATTCGGAGTGCGGACGGGAGGTAGATCTCATGAACCGATATTAGGCTATAGATTCCAAGATAGGCGAGGTCTTGACACCTTTGTGAAAGCCTCGCGAGAACCTTGAAATAAAGCCTTTGACATCTTTCAGAAAGCCGATTTCCACGAAAATGGAATCATCAGAGCTGGGAAAGGGAGAGCGTTCTCGCAGGTCCTGGCAGAGAACTCGAGAGGAATCGCCTCGTTGCAAGGTTGTAACCAGGAGGTTGGCGGAAGAGCAAGGACCGTGTTGAGATCGCTACTAGATCGCCGTAAGTGTAGAAGCTAAGGAACAGGCTATGATATGCCCAAATGAAACGCGATCGTCACGAGCTCGAACCGATGGCCAGAAACAGAGATCCACAGAATTTGTGGCGCTCACAATTTCATCTCGCGCAACGTTAATCAAGGAGTAGGTCAACCCAAGCTGTGTTGACTGAAGAACTGTTGAGTGAAGAACAGTATTCCATTAAAGGTGTGTTATGGGGGTCTATGGTCTAACTTGTGCTCTATGACTTTTCATTAACCAGTTGCTCTCTTCTTCTTCTCAGCTTCCTTCTCTTCCCCAAGTGGAGGGTCCTGTTCAGTCGCATCTGTCGGAGTTTTCGCTTGGTCTGACGTGAGGAATGCGCAAATGAGAACAAGGCGCGCACGTTTGCCAATGGGAAGACATGCCGGTCGGAAGAAAAAAAATTAAAATCCAATGAGTCCTCGTATGTTTTGCCAAGCGCGAGATATCCAACCACCAGATGATGGTGAATGATGGAAAAAAGTTTCCGTACCGTTATCATTGTCCGTTGATGTCTCCTTTGAAAAACCATCCCCCGTCGCTGGTCGGGAGCGGCCCTCGACGTCATCGGCGTACTGTTGTAGAAGCTCCCGCTGGCGTTTTGTCAAAGACCTTGCGATGGAGAGCCCGAGCTTAGCCACACATCATCATATGTCGAATCAGCCTTACCTGGGAAGCAGGACTGAAAAGGCAACAAAGAGGTCCCCTTTATCTCCCCCATGCACCGAAGGCACTCCACGGCCTTTTAGAACCATCTCCTCCCCCTGTTGTGTTCCGCCAGGTAGGCGGACTTCAACATCTCCGTCGAGTGTTGGTACGCGTACTTTCCCACCAAGAAGCGCAGTGTGCATTGGAATACGTGCCTCATGGTAGAGGTTAGAACCTTGCCGAATGAATGCCTTCGACGGAGCAACCCTAACCCTCACGAGTAGGTCGCCTGCGTGACCTTTCCCTGAGATCGGCGCGTCTCCGGCGTTGGAAATACGGATAGACATTCCGTCCTCGACACCTACGCTAGAGACTGAGCATGGTTGTGAAGAGTGTAATGGCTTGGACACATACCCGCAGGAATGTTCACTTGTATTGTCTTCGTTGACTTGATTTTTCCGACACCACCGCACGTACCGCACTGGCTACCTCGAGGTACAGAACTCCCAACTCCGGAACAAACGCTGCAGGTACTAGCCATCTGGAATCCACTGTCTATGACGAACGTCCGAGTGCCCGAACCTCCACAGGCTGTACATGTCGTCCTTTTAGCACCATTTTTCAGCCCACTCCCAGAACAAGTGCCACAGTCTGTGATAGGCGACACGTTGACCGTTTTTGTTGTTCCTTTACAAGCTTCCATGAAATTGATCTTGATTGTCGTCTCGATATTTGCTCCTCTTTCTGGCCCTCGGGATTGGCGTCCACCAAAAGACCCAAAAAGCTGGTCAAAAAGATCCGAGCTCTGTCTCTGATTAAAAGCCCCAGAAAAATCCTGAAATCCCGAGAAACCACCTGGAAAGCCACCAGCACCTCGAGCTCCTGCGAAGGCGTTGGGATCAAAACCGGGCTGCTGGGAGGCAGAGCCATGTTGGTCGAATGAGGCCCGCTTCTTCTCGTCTTTTAAGATCTTTAAAGACTATGTCAAAAACATTCTGCATGAATGCTGAAGAAAGAGGGGCAAGTACATCATAAGCTTCCTGAATTTCAACAAACTTGTCCCGAGCACCCTTGTCCGGATTTGTATCGGGATGGTATTTCCGCGCAAGCTGAGCATATTTATGTGAGAGAGAAATTGACAGAGTAGACATGGAGCTCATACAGAAAAATATGTCTTCTTGATTTCGGCCGGTGTTGCGTCGCGCTTCACGCCCAGAACGTCATAAGGATTCTTGGGAGGGGATGATGAAAGAGGCTGTGTCGCGTGAAGCAGACGCTAGACTTTGAAGTTAGAGCTTTGAAAGACCGGACACTCGAGGAAGTCACCTTGTCACTAAGCCGTTTCAACTTTTGGCGAGCGAGATACTGGTTACGGGGACATTGGGAACGAAGAACAGAAAAGGTCCGAGTGCAGGATCCCGAATTCGGGCGAGAGCAAGAGTAGAAGGCAATAAATGAAGAAAAGCCCTGAGACGTTAGACGCGGAGGCATGTTCAGTATACTCAGTCACTTGAGTCGGAGCAGCAACACTGCAGTAGTGAAATTTGAAGTATTTGTTCCTGTTTGCCTACAACGGCTTTCTATTTTACATCAGCGGCATTGCACAACACCGTCGCGTGTTGAGCGAAATCTAGCGAAATCGACGGAAATGATTTAGATCCTCGGCTGCCTTTTCTCAACTACTTATTGGATTTGTATTGGACAATCAGGTACTACTCATTCCGGAGGGCTGCCATCTGATCTCCAATATTTCAAGGTCCCGCCGCTTGAAGTTGTAATCGCAAGCGGTTTGAGACGCGTGGCGGAATCGTCTTCGGATGAATGGTTGTCCATTTCTTGAGTGACTTGCTCATTATGCATTAGCGCTTAGCCCTAGCGTGGTGTGCCTTGTCTCCTTGTTTTCGTGCTAAGCAAAGCTAGAAGTATCTTCCATGACGAATTACCTCGAATAACATATCGAACCTGCGTCGAGTTCCAAGATCAGTGCTGACACTGTCCTGGCGCACGAAATTAGCGCGGAACTTGAGTCGATTACCCATGCGATGGCAGCATCTTCCCTGAAATATTCATATCTAACCCGAGGTGCTTATCAAGAGGCGCGATAGCTGAACTCGTGCAAGGGGAACACACTTGTCCATTGGACGGATGGATGCCGGCTTAATGACTACGTTTTGACAAGACCTGTGCGATCAACTTGAAGAGTGAGAACGAGCTTTCCACCAATCCTTCCCGTACGAGACAACAATCTCTTCTCCCTTTCTGATCTCACGTCCACCACTCCAAATACTCATTCGCATTTCTCCCGAAGATGTCCTCACGTCGGAAAATAAAGCGTTAGGTTTGTCTTTGATCCCGCGATAATCATTTATGAATCTGGCTTCATTACCCATAGCGCTGGCATCTATGGCGATATTGGCACCGTTCTGAGAGCGGTAGAGCGAAAGATCATAGTCCGAGTGGGGGCGATCATCGCAGTGTATTTCACCTGGCTCTCACGTCAGCCCCCAGAAAAGAACTTCGTGGGGGAGCGTATACCGATATAGTCCAAAATATGTGTCATGGGCCGTATTTTCTTTGCGGCAAACAACCCATGTTGACCATGGGCTGGGTGTGATGTACAAGATATTGGACGGATGGCGACAGCAGTACGGTGCTGGTAATATTGTGAACCAGTAGACGGACCGCCTCGTATTTCAAAACGAATTTCAGGTGGAACAGAAGAGTCAAAGACGGAGGACTGGATGTACAGCAGATGTGGCGGCCAGCGAGATGGCTTTGTGGACATGCAGGTCATTAGAAGGATTGTTGGAAGCGTGGGAAAGCGCACGGCAACCGCACAACATGGCCTCATTGCATTCTGCCTCGATTTCTGGCTGATCATCTTCATTCCTGCATTCAATGGGCCGGTCCACAACCAAATCCGTTGCCCGTGTATACTCCGATGTGAACGCCCGTTTAGGTCCTACATGGCATGAATATGGTCTGTTTTACTTTAGGCATGCCACATCACTTGTTTATTGTGCTTTCTAGACAATCTGCAGGTTCAGTGGGGATCCCAAGATCACTATGAGATTGTTCGAAAAGTAGGGCGTGGAAAGTACTCTGAGGTTCGTGTAGAGCTTCTTTTTCAGTCTGAACACACTTGGACATTTGATCATAGGTCTTCGAGGGTGTAAATGTGATGAGCGAAGAAAAATGTATCATCAAGGTCCTGAAACCTGTCAAGAAGAAGAAAATCAAACGTGAAATCAAAATCCTTCAAAACCTTGCAGGAGGTCCCAACGTTGTATCATTATTGGATGTGGTCCGCGACCCAGCCTCGAAGATTCCCAGTTTAATCACAGAATATGTCCATAATATCGATTTCAAAGTGCTCTACCCTCGCTTTACGGATCTAGATGTGCGATTTTATATGCTGGAACTACTCAAGGTGCATCACTATGCCATGGACTACCAACCTCTGGCTTACCATGATCGTTAGGCACTGGACTTTTGCCATTCTAAGGGGATTATGCACCGAGATGTCAAACCACATAATGTAATGATAGATCATGAGCACCGCAAAGTATTTGTTCCCAAGCTGATACTTTTCACGAGACGCAAACTTATATATCTAATTCTCCAGCTTCGATTAATCGATTGGGGTCTAGCAGAGTTCTATCACCCAAGAACCGAATATAACGTCCGTGTTGCATCGCGATACTTCAAGGGGCCCGAGCTCCTTGTCGACTTTCAGGAGTATGATTACAGTTTGGATATGTGGAGCTATGGTTGTATGTTTGCGTCAATGGTATTGTCGTTTCTTCCATACCACCCTGGAAGGCCTTAATCTCGCTATTCCAGATCTTCCGGAAGGAACCATTCTTCCATGGTCATGATAACTATGATCAGCTAGTCAAGATTTGCAAAGTGCTTGGAACCGATGAACTCTACGCGTACCTCGAGAAATACAACATTCGGCTTGATTCTCAATACGACGAACTTCTGGGGAGGTAAACCCAATGCTTAATTTCCATCGTTAAAGTGACTAAGCGTTGGCGGTCTTGTAGGTACCCTAGAAAACCTTGGACCCGTTTCATTACTTCGGAGAATCAACGCTACATTACAAATGAAGCTATCGATTTCTTGGATAAGCTCCTCCGTTATGACCATCAGGAGCGCCTGACCGCACGTGAAGCACAGGCTCAGCCTTATTTCGGTAAGCTCCCTCATCATTCTATACGGACGTTTGGCTAAGTCTCCTTCGTAGACCCTGTGAGGTCGAACCCACCTGCACCTCCTGCAGGTGGAGAAAGTGATTCCGCCTCTTCGGGGTGATCTTGTGTCCATATACTTGTTGCCCATAATGCATCTGATCTGAGCCGTGCTGCTCTTGTATGTCTTGTTATATTTAGATTCTGAATTCTCTTTTTCTTTCTTCCGTTCCATCCAGACATTCAAAGACCTGGACGAAATTGACTACGAGTATCAAGCCGACTATCTGTTTCTACCACATCTCAGGCATGCTTCACCGATTCCTGTGACCTGGGAATATATGCTCTCATTGAAACAATAAGACCGCACATGGCGTTCCAGCCCACGTGGTTCGTTCCTCGGCGTCTTCTCTGCAACCATCAAATGCTTATAGTTATCATCTTGCTAGAGTCAGAGAGCCTCCCCGGATTACATGTCTCGCATGGATCAACTAGTCCGGCACTTACCTGGCGTCTATAGCGACCCCGAGATGTACACCTTGTGCAAAAGCTAGAAAATGGATGAATAGACCATGAGTACCAAGAGATATGACATGTACGGATTCTAGTCGGTGGCTAATCATCGCATGGAACCAGCTTCTCCCTGAGCTTTCCATGATCTGTCCATAGACTTAAAAAGTCTCAATGTCGTCCAGTGACTGCTGCACTTGCCTCTGAAATTTCTGATTTTCCCTCGCTTTTCTCCCACAAGATGCGCTGGCTTGCAGTTGTGGCGTCTAGCATTGCTCTTCTTCCGACTTTTGCTTTCGACAATAGCCGCTATGATAATGTGAGCATATGACGACTGCAGTTGTCGATCCCTCATGTAACGCCTTGCCCTACCAGGTTGCTGTGTATGCCGGACTCTTTTATTTCTTTAAGCAGCCTATCTTATCTTCTTGGAAAGATATTGGGGACAGAACTCTTACGGCGCGGCTCATGGAGCTGACACTGCTAATTTCCAGAAGAGGCTATCCTTCTACTGTAATGTAAGTTCAATATATATATATATATATATATATATATATGCCATCTCCATATTTATGGACAACATCATTAGAATAACGCCATTGACGTCTTTCCGATTGCTTTTTTGAATGTTTTCTTCGGAACGGGAGGTGTTCCATCAATCAATCTCGCAAACGTATGTACGCGTCATCTCTAAAGGTGAAGTGAAAACTTAAGGTATTTCTAGATATGCAATCCTACGGACAATGGAACTTTCCCAGGTACTAACCTTGCAAATTGTGCATCCTTGGCGACGGATATCATGACATGTCAATCGAAAGGCAAGGTCATCACCTTGAGTTTGGGAGGTGCCTCAGCTTCGGTTGGTTTCCAAAGTGATAATCAGGCAACCTCATTTGCGCAAACTATTTGGGATATCTTTTTGGGAGGTAGCTCCTCTACTCGTCCCTTCGGGAGTGCAGTTCTCGATGGGTGCGTAAAACCCTTTCAATGCAAGATTCTTTTTTTCACAATCATTAAGAGTCGACCTCGACATCGAAGGAGGTGGATCTGCCTACTACGCCACGTTTGTGAACAAGATTCGCTCCCTCGCAAGTGGAGCTAGCAAGAAGTAGGCTTGTAATACTGACCTGTCGAAATCCATGCTAACACACATCCAAGATATTATATTACGGCTGCTCCACAATGCGTCTTCCCTGACGGCGTCCTAGGCGCTGTTTTAAATGCTGCTAGCTTCGACGCTGTTTATGGTATGTCTATCTCCTCAGAAATGACCGAAGTGCCGCATTTTACGGATAAACATCTGCAGTTCAGTAAGGATAATAAAGTCTCGCTCAATGCATCATTTACTAATATTGCTAGGTTTTATAATAACCAATGTGGTCTACATGCGTTCGATCAGGCCTCAGTAAGTAATCTCCTCTCAAACAGGAACTTCACTTTACATCGAACCTACAGAATTGGAACTACGGAGTCTGGTCAGTGAACGCCAACCGAAAAATTCACGTTCACGTTCTTGGAGCTCAGCCACTTTCTCAGGGACAACTGGGCCCGCAATATCAGCCATAACGAGAATGTCAAGATATACATTGGTGCACCTGCCTCGACTTCAGCTGCAGGGTCTGGATATGTTACCATCGACACTTTGAGCAGCATTGCCGTTCAGATGCGGAAGAGCTTCCCCTCATTTGGCGGCGTCATGCTCTGGGATGCCTCGCAAGCTTACGGTACGTCAGATATATTCAGGATTAGGTGCGACTTCTGTACAGCCATTTAACAGCAAATAACCGCTATGACGTGGCAATCAAGAGTGCCCTCGCCGCTGCGGGTGGGACAGGATTTATGTTTCCTTCCTGTTTCGCTCCTGCTTGGTCTTCAGGAAGCAGTTATGCAGGTGGCTCCAAAGTAACATATGGCGGGTACGTTCATTGATGATATGGTAGTGATACCATGAAACTGAATCTTCCCAAGTTACATCTGGCAGGTATGATAAGGAATCAGTGGAGCAATCTATGTCTAATTTACCACGGTAGGCTAAATGGTGGACATCATCCCAGCCATCAAGCAACCCCAGTGGCGAGTGGAGCGCAAGTGAGTTTGAGCCTTCTGATTTCTCGCAAGATCTTGATGAAGCATAGTCAGCGCGTGTGCTGGGGATGCAACGCCGACGTCAATTCCCGGTGGCGGAAGCTGCAGTGGAGTGGCTGCGTGGTCTAATACCGCTGTATACACAGGCGGTGCTCAAGTAGTCTACAGGTAAATCCATACCGAGGGTATCAACAACTTGGTTCACCTTCATTTCTAGTTCTCATCTCTGGACTGCTCAATGGTGGACACAGGGCGAAACACCTGGAGGTATGTTGAACCCCAGCGTTAGCGACTTTGACCACACGTAACTTAATTGGCATGCAACGACCAGTTTCGTCAGTGTGGGTCGACAAGGGTCTTTGTTCCTCAAAGCAGGCAGCGAAGACTTCCCACCCATCGGCAGCTACGACCACATCTGCTGGCGCAATGCAGATTTGAAGACGCTGCGTTTTCCTCTGCTATTGACCGCAATCAAATGGAGTGTGCAATGTACTTATTCTGATGATAGAGAAGTTCTCAGTGGATAAGCACCTATATTGAGTCTTCTGGGAGCACAGCACCCAAGTGCGTGTTGCTTTATTTGTCGAGTATGTCGCGCAGTCAACGAAAAACACCGGTCGTGCTCTTTTGAGTCTATCCAGGTCTACGCAAGAGTCTCGATTGTGCTTTCTATTCGTCGGTATCATTGTGTTGCCCGTCGTCAGAATGTCGATATTTCTTTCACTTCGGCATCGAACACATGCTTCCCGTGTGTACCGGACCGAAACGCTCGCGCGATGACTGGCTTCTGTGCAGAAACCAAGTCACCATCTGCTGACATGGATTTTCGAGAATAGACCGAGAGCTACGTGTCAAATATGCAAAAGATCTTCGCTTCTCTCCTCAAAACAATGTGAGGCAGAAGAGTGAGCTCGGTTCCAGCCATGGCTCCCTTGGCCAGTCTTTCACTGGCAGGTTCATATGGCACTACTTTTGCACGCTTCATATTTTGGCAGAATAGGATCAGTGGTTTCAAAGGATAGATGGGACAATGTGCGTACTACAGCTGAACATTCCATGTTATACTTCCATGACGCGTTCTGATAGCTTGCAGCGTACGTCGACTCATGTGCGCATTCGTGCCCTGTATACTAAATTTACGGCACATTACAGCTATCAGTGGGGCCAAGGCTCAGCAGGCCGCTAACAGGGGTCCGTTTCTGCATTCTTTTGTGCGCCTGTCTTGACAACCAAAAACAGGCTATCGTTCTACTGTGACCATGACATAATTGACGCCATTCACATGGCCTTCCTTTATATATTCCGAGGAAAAGGTGGCCTGCCAGTCATTTGACTAGTGTACTCACCGACTGTTCGTTCTTGGAATTGGACATCCGGAAATGCCAGGCCCAAGGTAGTCTATCCTGGACAGAGACAATCGGTCGTTCCTCCCTTCTTTAGGCCCAAGGCAAGCTTGTCCCCCCTGAGCCTTGGTGGGGCAGTTTCAACTTCAAGAGTGGGCTTCGCAAGTGACGTAGAGGTGCTTGCTTTTGGCCAGCTACTTTGGGATATGTTCTTGGGTATGTTCCGTTACTTCCGGCTAATAATATGAGTAACACTCGTGTGGCGGATGCATCTACTGTCCCTACTTGTACTGTAGCAACAGCATGACTGCCCGTGACAGCAAAATTTGTCGACCAGTAGGCAACGGGCTCAACATTGAACATGACCGTTGCCTCTGGAAGCAACAGATCGCCTCTTTCTCGACAACTCACTGGCCTTTTGACGGGACAATGCAGGGTGTCATGCATCCATTCAAGCAACCGCCAGCCCGTTATGCGTTATGGAGGTGCAAATAGCACAACGGGGCCACCGTTAGCCGTAACCGTTGCCACAGTACAAGTAGGGACAGTATAGCAATCTGAAGTTCCGCTGATTTTTTAAAGAAGGTAGCATTGGGCCCTTAGGAAACATTCCCTTGCATGGGTGAAAGGAATTTCTCCGAGCCCTGCATCCACAAAGCAAGACCTGATATTGTCCGCTCTTCATACAAGATTGAATTGGATATCGAATGTGGGTCTTCTGCCCATTATGCTGGAATGGTGAATAAGATTAAGTCGTTGGCGAAAGGCGGGCGAAAGCAAGCGGTCAGTATCAGTGCCATCTACTTATGCGATAGTATGTTGATCATGGGTCCATTGGATACTATGTTAGCGCGGCTCTGCAGTACATTCCCTGATGCCAACATCGGCAATGCTTTGAACAGCGCCTTTTTTGACGCCATATGGGTTCGTCTTTTTTAGCTGCTACATCCCCAAGTTTCATAGGCGCGCTTGTAGCAGAGCCTATCCTCATTACAGTACAAACAACAACTATTTTGAGACGTCGGCGCCATCGGTAGGTAGGCTTGGCAAATCCTATGTCCTGTTTGTTAACTTTTGCAGAGGTTCATTTCTGATACCTGGGATCCGAGTGCCGAATCCTAATGCGCCATTAGAAACGCGCTCACTGGTGGAGTGGTGAAATCGCCTTCCAGGCCTTTAACCACCATGAAGCAATCGGCGACTGAACCGCAGGACACGCGTAGGTAGGCGTTGCCAGTGGA